>PVKA01010374.1:0-64709 GCA_004027165.1 Ctenomys sociabilis
CTGCTTCTACTAATCTGGCTACAAAATCTGAAAAAGGCTCTGTAGGCCCTTGTAAGATTTTTGTGAGGTTGCCGGTCACCTCCCCCCTGTTTGGAAGTGACTTCCAGGCCTTGGCACCAATCTTGTTGATTTGTTCATAAACTTCAGGCGGATAACCAGCCTGTTGGTTTGCAAAGCGGCCCATGCCCAACAGCATATCCTGTTCCCAGGGGTGATGGCCTGCAGCCAAGTTGGCCACTGCCTGTTGAGCAGTGAACTCAAACGTATAAGTTTTCCAGTCCAAATATTGACCTGGGCTCAGACACGCCTTGGCTATACCGTTCCACTCCGTGGGAGTGAGACAGTGTCTGCCGAGGGCCTCCACCTGGGCTATGGTGAAGGAAGCTGTGATGCCATATGTTCTTGCTGATTCAGCCAATGATTTGATCACCTTGAAATCTAGGGGCTCTTCGGCATCTTGAAAAACAGGGAGGGCCATGGGGAACTCCGCCCCCAGTGCCTGCCACATCTCTGGATTACGAATACTCCCAGGGGGGGCTCCCCCTCCACTGTCCCCGTAGGGCAGTGGTGCCGTGGGCCCTGCCCTACATTCTAAGAACGGGTCACAGAGACTTCCGTCTAACTGCTTCTTCCTTTTTGGTTTTTGTTTTTCTTTCTTGAGCTCCAACCTTTCAATGGCAAGGGCCTCTTCTAGCCTTTTAATGGTCGTGCTCATCTTCCTCCGAGTCTGAGGACTCTGAAGAGGATTCAGAGGAGCTCGACCACGGGAGGTCAGAACAACAGCCTCCACCTATCTTCTTACTGCCCTACTTTGATCCCATTTCACTCTCTGCTTTCTCAGATCTTTCCTCATGTAGCTGTTCTAAAGCTGCCTGTCCACTCTCTATCGCCTCACTACACCGTCGGTCCTCCAAGCATCCCCGAATAGCTAGATCTAAATCTTTTAGCTTTCTTGCACGCAACAGCTCCCGTAGAGCCTGAAAAATTGGGTGCGAAGAGGACGCGCCCATTATGAAAGTTTCTTTCACTTTAATCCTCACTTGTCAGCGAGCCCCCGCTCTCCTATATCTACAGAGAGAGCAAGTAATCACTTTCTCCCTCGCTCATCAGCGAGCCCCCACTCTCCTTTCTACAGTGAGAGCAAGTAATCCCCCGCTCTTGACGCAGTTTCCCAACTTACCATGGGACTTAATTCCCCGCTCTTGACGCAGTCCCCCAACTTACTGTGGGACTTACCAGTATACTGCCTGACTATGTGGAGTTCTGAATTGTCGTGTCTGTACCGCTGGAATGAAGTTCCCCGTACGGGCCACCACTTGTCGCGCGCAACCTCGCCAGCAAGGAAGACGCAACCACCAGTTCTTCTCCACGCAGTTTATTCAGCCTTTGATAATGTTCTTCCTCCCCGAGGGGAAGCCCATTCATGGCTATATACCAGTGGGCGTCCAACCCCGGAGTGCCACGTGGGCACAGCCGATAGGTCCAGGTACACGGAAGTGAGCCATAGCTTTAGCCTTAGCCATATAAGGAGTTGTTTACTAGAGAAAGCACTCACCCAGCGGGGGGGGGGGGGGGGGGGGGGTGGAAGGCGGAAACCGGCGCCGTCTTTCAGGCGTGGCTATTCGCAGCTCTCTACATAATTCCATAAATCTCAGCTTCCATTTTGAGAAGATGTGAAGAGGTGATAAGATATATATGTCAAAGAAGCTTGAGAAAGAGCAAAATAAGAATTCCCCTTAGTAGTGAAAAATGCTCAGATGAACAGGAAAGTTGGTAGATGTGACTGTAAGTAGGGTGTAGGCTTATTCTGAAATAAGTAAAAAATATAAACTTCAACACTTCCAAGACCTTGAACTTTCAGCTATGAGCACTGTTTAAAGGATTACTTGGTGCATCAATGCTTCAGTATATTGGCTAAATATGCATTAGGTTTAATGGCAAAGATATTTAATGTATATGTATCTTCAGTATTACACAAGGAATAAAGT
This sequence comes from Ctenomys sociabilis, assembly GCA_004027165.1. NCBI lineage: Eukaryota > Metazoa > Chordata > Mammalia > Rodentia > Ctenomyidae > Ctenomys > Ctenomys sociabilis. Next base: position 1,989 of record PVKA01010374.1, read on the forward strand.
AATAGTTCAAAAGTCAGAAAGGATGATGATGTCAGTATTACCCTATATAAACAGTTGAAACTCAACAACACTGATGATCATCCCCCCCCCCCCCCATAGTGGTTTGGGTGAAAATCAACTTGATTGGCTGTGGGATCCACTCAGGTGATTAGCGGAGCAAACATCTGGGGTGGCCTGGAGGTGTGGCTTTGGAGTCTGTCTCTGGTCCCTTGCCCCTTCCTCTCTGCACTGTCCCCATGCTCTGATCTCTGGCCACCATGAATTAAGCTGCTTTGTTCCACTGTATCCTTCTGCAATGATGCTTCTGCCTTGGAGCTATCCAGACATGGGCTGAATTTTGCACACTTTGAGCCAAATGAGCCTCTCCTCCCATGATTTGTGGGTGTCAGACACAAGGATGCTGACTAATATACATGTATGTGCTAGGGCTTGGAGGTGGTGGTGTTGAATTTGTTGTCAGTGGAAAAGAAAGGATATTCAGTTTCTTCAGCTTGTCCAGAATTGGGCAAGAGGAAGCAGAGCTACAGAACTGTTTTGGGATTGCAGGATCCCAAAAGCAAAGAATGAGGAAACATTAGGAAATATGGCTTAAGAAACAGCTACAGGGGTGGTATCTTGGGGCCAAAGAGAAAGGCTACCATTTGTTAGTCCACTTTTTTTAGTTATCATTGTATTATCTACAATAAGCCATATAAGGCCTCCAGGAGTTCCAAAAGCTTGCATGAAAGATAGGACCTATAGAAGTGCTGCTGAAGGAGGGACACTCTCTCAACTGTTCTTGAGAGGAACTTGAACTCAAGTTCCTGGTAGACTAAGGCACTGACTTACCTCATCATTTTTATCATTCTTGTCAAACATCTATTATTGTACTTGTGTACTATAGTACTGAGTACTGGAGGTAAAAAGAAATGAGGAAGGCATTAATGAATGGAGCCTTCATGTAGCTGATACTACACTTCTTGTTTGATTGGTGTTAGATCTTGGGTACTTTTTTTTTCCTTAATATTCCTATACTCCACTAACTCTAGATCAATGATATCTTTTCACCTAAATTCTAATCTTTATGTAGGCCTTCTTTTCTCATATTTATTTTCTGGTTTTTCACCCATTTTTCCCTGGCTTGTGGTCTCCATTATTTTTTGAGCACATTTTTTTTTTTTTCACAGCTCTGCTCCCAGCAAGCACCTGGGACATCAGCTGATATTAAGGGTCCTGCTTCCTTGACCATACTGGATTCTTCTATATAAATGTAGCAATTCTGATTCTATTTCCTCAGCATTTGAATAAGAAAAGTTGTATCTATACTATTTGAGGTATGTGATAAATTATAGATGTGAATAATTCTAGAGTTGCAAGTATAATACCTTAATTTCAGATTTAAAAAAAAAATTACACACAAAAGAACCTTACCTGAACCCCAGAAGGGTGGTGTCACACTGACAATGACATAGATTGCTTAAGGGCAGGACAGGGAGCTTACTGTTTTAATTGCTGTGCTCTATTTAGTATATCACAAAATACCATGATACATCACTTTAACGACATAATTCAGAAATGAGGAAGAGAGGGATTGTGAGAGGGATTGCTCCTCAAATTACACCACAGCACATGTTGCAGTAGTTCATATTTCATTACCCAAAAGGTCAAGCTCAAAACTTCAGAGTAAATTGAAAGGTCTAAATAACAAAGTGGCTTGACAAAATCAACACAGGCTTCTTTGAATTAAAAAATCTAGTAGAAATATTACACTTAACTTTAAATACCCTGTGAAGGATTTTTCCAGAAGATGATAAACACTGATGTTTAGATCCTTTGGCACTGAGATCTATCTAGACATCAGTAACTCCATCAATCTGTTTTCTCTTCCACAATTCGAGTGAACAGCACTTCCACAATGTTTTTCAAAAGGGTAGCAGAAAGTTACCTGTTCTCCAATAGTACAAAAGGATTCCCCTTTCTTCATATTTTCACCTACACTTTTTTGTCCTCTTGATAACAACTATTCTAAAAATTATGAGTTAAATCTTATAGTTTTAATTTGTATTTCCCTGAGAAGAACAAAATCATTTTCCCTCACTATTTCATGGTTGGACTTTCACACTCACTGTTTGGTGGGTTTTCAAAAAGTATTAATCTAAATTATTTTTCACTATCTCATGAGATTTTTGTAGTACTGTACATATATATTGTTAAAATTACATAGGTTTACAAGTTTAGAAAATGGCTAAGAACATTAGAAATGTTTTTAAAAGTGTGGGAAAGGTTTATAAGGCTGTGGGAAGGGTTTATAAAGCATATATATATATATATATGTATATATACTTATATATATATACTTGTATATATATAGATGTATATATGCGCATATATATATATATATATATATATATATATATATATATACTTATATTATATATACTTGTAAGGTTGCTACTTGTCTAATTTTCACTTATTGCAGGGGTGTCTGGAACATGGAGGTAAACCTCCACGGTAAGGGGACCATTGCATCTAAGATGCAATGTCTCTTCTCGTGAGAAACACCTATGCAGGTTCCTTTGCCTTTTCTAAACAGGCTGTTTTCTTGCAACTAAGTTGAGTTCCCAGTAGAGTTTGAATATTATCAGATTTATATTTTGCAATGATTGTCTTCCATAAGTTACCTCTGCACTCTGTTGATTAATCAATCCCTTTGCTATGCAGAACCTTTAAAATATAATTTAGCTTCAAGGGCCAGGAACATAAATCAGTGGAATAAGTGCTTGCCTGGCAAGCTCAAGGTCCTGAGTTCAATCCTTGGTACCATCAAAAAAAAAAAAAAAATTAATCTAGTCCATTTGTGCAGTACAAGAACAGTTGGCAGCTGCATCCCCAGCCACACCTCCTGCTTGCCTTCATCCTTCTGATAGGGGAAGAAGTGTTGGGCCCTTGGGACATGCTCTGCCCTAGGAAGTGCCCCATGACACACTACCTATTGTCTGCATCCTCTCTTTCACAGAATGCTTTCTGGAGAATTACTGTGCTTGGTTTCTACAGTTATTGTACGCTGTATTCCCCAGCGCTGAAATTACAGGCATATGCCAGTACGGTCCTAGTACTCTCCCGGCTTGTCTGAGAACTTTATTCTCAGCCCCAGCGCAACAATAGTTTAAGAATGAGTGAATAACGTTTGAAGGCCCTCTGAGTAGAGGTGAACATCTGAATGAGCTCAGGAGAAATGTATTCCTCTTTTGCTTTATTAGTGCTTGTGTGCAGGCCATACTGATTACCCTCCCGTGTGAACTTGGTACACATACATAACCCATTGCAATTCCTTTCTTTATCCCTTGTCTTCCCTGCCATCTCCTGATCCCCTTTTCCTTTGAAAAAGATCTATCTCCCTACTTACTGTTACCTTTTCTTTTCTCTTCATTTATTATTTTTATTTTGTATTTTATGCAGGGTCTCACTAGGCAGCTTGAACTTGTATAGTGATCCTCCTGTTCAGCCTCCCCAGCGCTGAAATTACAGGCATATGCCAGCACCACAGTGGGACTGGGTGGCCCGCTCAGTGTGCCTGGGAGAGGGGCTAGTGCAGCACATGGTGCCAGGAATCGAACCTGATCCCAAGCTTGCCTAAGCAGGTGCTTAGTCTGCTGAGCTACCTTGCTGTCCCTGTTTTATCTTTATTTTTACTTTGGGTTTCACATATAAAAGAAATGATGGAATATTTAAGCAAGTGTGTCTGAGTTATTTAACATTATGGTCTAGCTACACCTTGGCAGCATCCTGTAGGTCCATTTAAAGATGGAGACAGAAAATTGTGCTAACAATTGTGCACAATGGAGTGCTACTCTGCCATGAAGATAAACTTGAGTCACTTGTAGAAAAAATATGTTCATTTCCTTAAAATACAACACAAATCACATTCAAAATGTGCTCAGCTGATTCCCCTACGAGGCTATCAGGATAGGCACAGCTGCCAGCGTCTGACTCTCCGCTGTGTTTGTCTTCCTGGGAAGCAGAAAAATCCTCTAGTTTCCCTTTGGAGTTCAGTCTTGTATTAGTGAGTTTTGAGCCAGATTCTAAGATCATGCCTTTGGGTACAGGAGTGTTATTTTCCTATTAAAAACAGTCTAGATATAGTAAATGCAGATTCCCTAGCAGTATATTTTTCCTAGTACTCTCTCACTCAACCCTTATGGGGCATCTTAGTTTGTAACTAAACATATTTACTCATAGTCTAAAGCAGATTAACATAGGATATCTGTTCACTAATTTAGTCCTTTGGCACCTACACAATGTTCTTTAATGAAAAATGATCTTGTAGAGGAATAGAATGAAATTCTAAAGCATCATATAATTTCAAAAAGTGACTTTTCAGTAGCAGGTCATAGTGGTTAAGAAGGGATACTTAGATAAATCTACCAGTAGGGCTAATGAACTGAATTTAATTTTCAGTAGGATTAATTGTACAGAAGTAGTATCTGGGTGAAAAACTGTCACAGTTATCTGCATTTATCAGTAATCAGCTTTTACTTTCTTGTTTACACAAGGAATTATGAAATGTGTTAGGTCTCCTTTGGAGAAACTCACCTATAAATTATGAATGTCAAAATGATCAAAAGTGGGCTTGGAAAAGAATATTTAATATAATTTTAATTTTCTTACATTAAAAGTTGTTTTGTGGTCTAATATGATCTAGCTTAGATTAGAATGTCTCTGATAAACCTGGGCAGAATCTCTACTCTGCTACTGTTGGATATGGCACGTGTGTGTGTGTCTATTCGTTAAAAGTGTAGGTTAATTCTAGTATTTCCTTTTTATCTGGATGATCTGTCCATTTTAAAAGTGAGATATTAAACAAATATATTACTGTTACTCTACCTCTACCTTCTATTAATATCTACTTCAAAAAAAATCTACTTCATATAAAATGCCACCAGAAGGTCTGAGATAGTGCTCTAATACTCACTTTGGCTGAGTGAGGTCACTAGGAATGCTCTACAGCTTTCTCATTTCATATTCTTGCCAGCTTGTACCCTTGGTGATAGGTACATGCATGGCTGAGCCCCAGGGTGGCTTTTATTGGTCTTTTTGTTAATAAAACAAAACTGAACCAGAGCTAACTGGCAGGAAGACATGAATTAAGGGCCTGTCATTAGCATGTTAATACTTAGGGATAATTACTAGGGCTGTCCTGATCCTCACTTTTCGCCCTGCAAAGCTGACTATGGGCTTGTAACTTGTTTCCTACCACACAGCATCTAGTAAGCAATAGTAGGGCTTGATGTTTTCTAGTGCCATTTACTGCAAAGACCATACCAATCCCCAAATGGTCCCATTCACTCTAAGTTCTGTTCTAGGGTGCTGACTTGGGCATGACCTAGAGTTGCACTCTAAATCACGTGGACATACATCCAGATATCCATGTAATAGAAGCAGAAGATTCTCAAATAGTTCTTTTAGTGTCTTACTGTTGGCATTTTCTACTTTATACTGTTCCACTTTTTTTTTTTTTTTTTTTGCGGAACTGGGGATTGAACTCAGGCCCTTACACTTGCCAAGGAAGCCCTTATTCCACTGAGCTATCTCCCCTATACTGTTCCACTTTTTAAATGCCAGCTATGACCCACTAAGTTAATATGACCCATTAGTACATCTACCTGAATCTTGAAAGCCCTTGATCTAAGTGCCTTCATCAGACATCTTGCTGTCTGCCATTCAACTGTAAATGTTTTGTTTTTGTATTTTAGGGAAGGGTCTACAGGGTGTTCAGGGTCTCACTACTAGATAGGACACCTAGTGACCTGCCTGTTCAGAGCCTCCCAAGAGCTGGATTACAGGCATGTGCCACTGCACCCAGTCTCAATCGCTGGCTCAGTACACCCCTGGGGCAGGGTCAGCAAGGCAGGCCTGGGGATTGAACTCTGGGCCCCTGTGCTTGCTTGCAGGTACTTTAATCCCCTGAGCTATTTGGTGGGCCTTTCAAGTGTAAAATGTTGTACATAATACATTTTACTAACAAATCAAAGCTGCAGGGATCAGTTACTATAGGCTGTCTTAAATGTTTTCCAAGTTTGGTTTTCTTATCTTTGGCTCTAGAGTATGTTCATTGATCTTTGTCTTTAGAATAGCTGCTGATATAAAACAGAATACCTTGTTACAATCCAAAGGAGATAAAATTTAAGTAGGCGTACTTAAGCAGGAGAAAAATACACCAAAAATATAACAAAGCCACCTGAATCCAGATGTGATTTTTTTTTTTTTAAATTCCCCTCAGTATCATTCTGTGAAAACACTTGAGATCAAATACCAGGGTATCCAGAATGAGCCCTACCCAGAATGAGCCCTACCCAAAGGAGTCACTGGTTCATGGCTCAGCGCATGCCCATTCCTCCACCTCCGCCCCAGCCCCCTCCCCAGTCCTGCTACACCCAGCCCTCACTGCGCACTTCTAGGATTTGCCTTGAAAGGGTGGGGCCCAGGAAGAACACTGATGGCTTTGAAATCCAGTTTCTCCTAGGTGGATAGGCCCTCCTCCATCCACTTCTCCCATGTGACATCACCCTCACAATACATTGTTTCTTGGATATTTACAGGTTTCTTTGTGAAGTTTATCAGTATAGCTGTAGGTTCATCACAGTAAATTACTGTGGGCCTCAGAGGACTTTCAATACCCTTAAGACAAGTGAATACTTCTTTTAAAGTTAGACTGTTTGATATTCATGGAGCTTTATAGTGTTTTATTTTTATTTCAATCAGCTGTTAACACTTTCTAGTGAGGGTGTCTGTAAATAGTGAAATAGCAGCTGTTTGCATTCCTAAATGAACCACATTCATTGACTGCACAGATGAACTGTTAAAAAAACGATAGAAGATAGAGCAAGATTATTTCACTAATTCAGTATTTTAGTTGTATCAAAGCATCTTAACTGAGTTGAGTGATTTCATCAGGAACACTAAAACACGAGAAGAAAATATCAAATGTATTATTAATTGTACTACTACAAATAATACTGAAGACAGAGTTAACTTGAATTAATTTATTGAAGCCTTTGTGCAAGTATCTTTTATATCCACTTAGGTACAAAACTTTTGTAAGAAAGATAACACTTTTATTGCATTATAATTTCATATTTTACAAGAGTTATAATGCAAACTCATATATACATGATGCAACTAAATGGCAATGTAACTACTACAAGATTTAAAATGTAAAACTAGAATTTAACAGGCAAAATACTCTATATAGCTTTTAATGGAAAATAAATGTTTAGAAGTGATTTGTTATTGCCCCGTTCTAGTCATTTCTCAAGTGAACCTAAGATGATCTCCATTTAAAATGGTAACATTATATAAGCCAATGTTGCACACATTTTGTAACATGTATAATAGGATTTGTCAAATTTTTAAAATATATATATACATATATACATATATACATATGTATAGATTACAATATACAGTACACAGATAACTCTAATACCCCTGAACATTTTGATTAAAACTATTACAAGGTTTCTATTATAAAACTACTTGAAAAGTTGGCATGACTTCTTGGTACTGAAGTTCAATCCTAAATACATTCTTTACAAAAACATTGAATAGTGGTCCCGCACTCATACTGTATATTAGAATGAAGACAGTTGAAGATATTTACAGTCTTGTGGTCCTTGGTTTCTGTGTGACATATACAGAAGTGAGAATATTGCAGGCAGGCCTATTTGGTAGGTTTTTCTACTTGTTCATGTTTGTGTAGGTTCCAATTCTCATCTTTGGAGTTGTGGATTTCCAGTTGCCTTGTATTACTGCTGCTGCTGCTTCTTTTGGTGTTCTGAGAACACTGGGTGGCTTTACTTCGAGGAACAGGAAGAAAAGATTTAACTCTCGAGACACCTGATTCAGTCTTTAATTTACTGTTGCTGCATTCAGTAGTTTGATGGCTGCTGGGAGGACCGGCCTCCTGCAAGAGGAAAGAAACAAATCAAGTTTATCATTGCCACAGGCTTCTCTTTCGCCAGTGCTCACTTTCCACCTCTGTGCCTCTGAGCAGACATGCAGGAGCTTCTCCCTAAACACCTGTTCTTGTGGGAAATTAAAAGATTACAGACCAGTTGAACGATAAACGCCAAGGCATTTCCTGCTGGGTTTCCTTAGGCCCTTGCTGCTACTACTGCTCGCAAATACAGCAGTCAGTGAGTCCGCGGCTAACAGTTCTGGATCCCCTTAGTGGAACTTCACAGAATGCCAGGCTGCAGGAAGTCACAGAACTGGACTAATTTAATCACTGTTTGTGGGCAGCTAGCTCTACAAATTACGTTACCTTGGGTAACTCACTTCTGTGCTTTTCAATAAAACTTTGAGTGCTTATGACAGATGAACACTCTTAGGCTTCCATATACGATGTAATTCAGGCTCCTGCTCAGCCATTTTATGACTGGGCGGCTCAGCCTCTTCGGTCTGTGGTTAAGTGCAGGCTCTCTTTCCTCCAGCATTTCAGAACCTTTCTGATCACTAGGTCAGAGTCTGCCATTTTCCCCAGGTAGAACCAGAGCTAGACGGGTAGGATGATCTGCTCACCATGGAAGTGTGAGGAAGTGGGCGCAAGACCTCGGGAGACTTAACTTTCACTTGAGGTGTTTCCCCCCTGTGAGATGTTCTACAGATAGGATAAGAATCCTACTAAACTAACTGTTGTGAAACACTAAACATTGGTTATTTTCCCTTTTTTTTTTTTTTTTTTTTTTTGAGATAAAGTCTTGCTATGCAGTTTGGACTGGAGTAGCTGGCTCTGGGGCCACATGGTGAGTGCCTGCATATGGGGCTGAGACGTCATGCCTGGGGATTCAGGCTGAGACAGCAGAGCATGCTGGGCCAGGGATTGAACTTGGGTCCCTGTACTTGCCAGGTGGGGGCTTATGCCTCTGAGCTATTCTCCCAGCGTCTATTTTCCCTCTTTGACAGTAACAATATACCCATTAAAAGTTTTAAAATGAGACTTTTAAGAGGGAAAGTAGACTACATGGCTTCAGTGCAATGTAACTGAGGTCACTGGCAGCAGCATCTTCAAGGATACTGACAAAAAAACTTTTTCCAGACAAAAGCTTCTTTTGCACGGGATCATAAAACAGCCATATGTATGTAGACTGCAGTGTTAGGACCAACTATATTCAAGCAAGCACAGAAAATAAAATCCTGATTTCCAGGTGGGCAAATGCCCACATCTGTTGCTCCTCACCAGCTCCATTCGTACTTCAGAGCAGGATGAAGGCGAAGTGGAAACTGCAAGATGACTGCAATGTGTCTGAATGGCATGCTCTGTTTTTGTGTAGTAGAGAAGCTGATGCCACGAAGCTGCCAGAAAGAAAATGAGAACCGTGCTGCTTCTGGGAGCTGGACAGTCAAAGAGCTCATGCTAGGATGTGGTTATAAAGATGCTGTGCAAATACTTCAGCTCATCTTCATTTCTCCTGGTAAGAAATGACTGAAGTCTATAAAAAAGGACTTAGTCATGGGCTGACTAAGGGGCATTCAGAATTTTTAATTTGGTCTATAAGTCCAGCCAATTTACATATAGACAGTATTCAGAAGATATGTCATGTCATAAAATGATAGTGATGAGTTGACCTAAAGAATCAATGTAAGTTCACAGATCAGAATTGGAAAAATAGAAGAGCTGCAAGGCCAGCCAACATTTTGGCCCTAGCCTTTCAAGGTTAGCGAAGACTCAGGACATAGGAGAACCTGTACTGTAACATCATGAAACTCAGCTGAGCCCCCAATTTTTCTGATCAAGAAGATTATGGAGCCACAGAGGAAAGAGACTGATGATCTATAGTGTACCTGGGGAGAATCACATGGAGAGAAAGGGTATACAAAGGAAGAATCATGATGTATGTGCATAAACAGTACAGTTAGGATAAATATACCATGCTTCTGCATAATTCTATGAGAAGCAAGATTTGCACTAATAGTGGTTGGACAAGATATTATGTCGGCCTCTAGTACTATGGACAACCACTAGGAAGATAACAAGGTAGAAAGTATTAATTATTGAGTCTATGATATAATTCAGCTATAAAAAATAAGATAAGTATATAGCTACACTCTCTTAATTCACTGATTAGAGACATCTGCTGTAATATAATAATGTCTGTAAGTATAATATCATGTATGTACCTTGTATGACACCAAAACATTACGAAAACATTTTACAATGTATTGATTTATTGAAGCTGTCCTGTTATTTTGTCTTGAGACTATCTCATTGCTATTTGTTCTTCAATTAAAAAATTAATTAATTAATTAAAAAAATAAGCAATAAAAAAGAAAAAAAAGAATCAAAAATGTAGTTTTGCCATTACTGTTGTACTTCCCCAACAATCCACAGGGCTCATGTCAAGGCTCAGAAGGAGGAAAGGAGACACACCCTGTGTTTTCTTCTGGCTTGTCCTTAGGCCTTCATCATGAGGACAAGAAGAATGCCCAACTGTCCAAGCGTGGTTGGGTTGTCTAGGCTGTATGTAGGTAGGGAGGCAGTGCTCAGGACGGCAGAGAGCTGACGGGATGAGAGCGTGGGGCATTCTGTTTAACTCAGTGTGAGCCACAGAACACATAGCTGAGAGTGCAGGAGCAGAACCACAGTCTGACAGATACTGTCCTTCTGGAAAGAGGGACGCTCTCCACGCCCTGATGGCCTAATGATGTCCTCAGGGCTACTGTGTACTAACCCTCAAGTCAAGGGTGGTTTATGCTTTTTCAGAGTACTCTATTCAATGTACATGGTCATTATACTCCAAATCTGCAGGTTAGCAAGTTTTAGTTTATCTAGTCTTAAATAATTAATGTTAAATCAGAACAATTCATTATTCAATACTAAGCATCCGCCACAACCCAAGATACTGTAATAGCTCTAGATAGGGAAACAGAGGAAAGAAGGAAAGGAAAGTATGCAGGCCAGCTGGATTTGTAAAGAGGCATGGACTACCATGGGTGAAGAGGGACTGCTGTGAGGCTTTCCACCCTGGCTGAGTGTCAGAATCGCCAGGAAGCTGTAGGTCTATGCTGCACCTCAGAACTCAAAGAGGGCAAAGCCAGACACCGCGGAGCAAAATCAGAAGTTCGAGTGGACTTTATTATATGACTAAGTACCAGAACCTGTGCTTTAGTTTGGCATGTTAGTTTGCATTTACAGAAGAAAATGTTTTGTTAGTATTTCTTCCTATTGATTTAAGTGAGTATGTTATCAGTTGTTGCTTTAATTAAGGTTAGCCAGGGCCGGTGAGATAGCTCAGTGGATCAACTGCTTGCTTAGGCAAACACAGAGATTGGGGTTTGATCCCGAGCACCACATGATGTGCTGGCCTTGCTCCTGGGGGTGCTGAGCCAGCCACTGAGACTAGGCAGGCATCCGAGACAGGAGGATCATTATGAGTCTGAGCTACTTAGTGAGATCCTGTATTAGATATATTTAAAAAAAGAAGGCTGGCCAAGTATCCCTCAATTAATAGACCAACCACAGTCCCTCTGTTAAAGGGCTTATAGTGGAGCACATGCTGAAGAGGGTGAGCATCTACTTAGGACTGGTAATCGGGGCTGTAAGGCTCCTCCCTAGAGACACAGCAGCCTCTTACTTGTGCAGAAGAAAATTATTCCAGCTAGCCCACAGCCCTCTTACCTCTAATGGGAGGAGTTACTTCCTGATAAAGAAGAAACTGGGCCCAGGGCCAAGAAATGCTACTTATCCCAGGATAGCAGAGTAATGCCCCTACCAGCTTTCAGAAGGCTGCCAAGCGAGGGAGACTGTGTCCTCTGCTGGCAAACTCGGAGAAAAACACCCTGTTGTTGTGGGAGTGTCTCCAGTCTTCTAGGCAAAGAAACAGAAGAGAAAGGGAACACCCAGGGTCCTAATAAAAGACCATTTGACTCTGTTTCCTAGTCCAGGTAGAATATAAGAACACACCGTCTTCAAACTTTCTTTAAAACAAAGTTGTACTGAGTTGCTCAGCGCTTATACCACTTCCAGTACCATTGTTATGGACAGTACCTTACTGTAGAAATTCAATGTGCTCTTGGCATAGAGATAAGGCCACAACAGTGTATGCTAGACATTTACTCTTTTATGTATGTATGTATGTATGTATGTGTATTGCATTGTATTTGGTACAGGGTCTTGCTATACAGCGTGGACTCAAAGTGATGGTCCTGTCTCAGCCTCCCCAGTGCTAGGATTACAGGTGTACATCACCACGCTTAGTTTCTGTGGCCAGTATGGCACGCAGTACTGGGGATGGAATCTGGATTCTTGCAGTTGCCTAGCAAGCACTTAGACTGCCAAGCTATCTCCCTAGCCCTTCATTAGACATTTAAACAGTAGCAGTCAGTTTCTATGCAGAAAAATGACTGTGCTATGGAGAAAGTGGCTTGCTGTCCCACCTTACAAGAGCCTCATGGCTCATTCCTGTACTGCATCTTACAAGGAATCTGACAGAACGGTCCAGAGGGCCACGAAACATGCTCTGGTTTCTGATCACACTACACTCAGGACAGGTCATCCTTAATAGAGGCTTTCAGAATGACAGAGATGGACATGGGGCTAAGCAGTTTTCAACCAAAATGCTTAGTAGTGTCCAGGTCACTTTTAGTGGTCATGCTCCCTTAAATGCTCCATGCACGTGCTGGAAGGGGCACACTGTGACAGAGAGGGAGCTCGCAGAGCTTTTCCTCTTCAGCCACCATAGTTGGCTCCATTATGGACCTCGGCTCTGGACCCTTCACCTTCCCTCCTCCACACAGACAGCTCATAATTTCACACCTAACAGCCCAGACTGACATCTGATGCAGTGGTGAAACAGCTGGGGCTGTGGAGCCCAGGGACAGATGGGGCTTAATAATTAAATAGGCACAGCAGGCTTGCAATGTCATCCCACTTTCTGTCTCACACTCAGGTCTCTGTATGCCACCACTCCACCAAGGAGTAGATGAGAACAGGCTATGAATGGCAGTGACATGGGTGGTAAGCAACCCACAGGCTACCAAGTGCCTCTAGAAAATCTGCACCTTTACAAAATAACAAATGGGTAAAAAAATTTTATATTTCTGTCTACCCAGGAGTACCACACTGCTGTTTTGCCACTTGTTGACCAATCAATAAAGACCCAGAGCCACAGTCAAGGATGTTGTTTCAAGAGGTGAGTAAAACCTACTGGAATTTTGGGCTTCTGTTTACTAGTCTCCCTTGTTTTTAAGGTTTGTTTTTTTTTTTTTTTTTTTTTTGTGCAGGGTCTCACTGTACAGCTTGGACTCGTAGTGATCCTCCTGATTTCTGCCTCTCTAGTGCTGGGACACCATGCCCAGACTCCATCTCCCACTCAGCACACCTAGAGGCAAGTCCGGCATGGCATGCAGTGCCAGGGATCGAACCCTGGCTCCTGCACTTACCTAAGCAAAGTGCTTAGTCTGCTGAGCTATACTGCCAATCCTTCTGCCTTGTTTTTAAAGAAAACAATGTGCATTACGGCAGGTCAGAAAATTAAGATGAAAATGAATTTTTGAAAAATGGGTTAAGATCTTCATTGTTCAGCCCTTTTCTATAATGACCTTTTTCCAAAATGTAAGAATTCTTAAAACTTTCCCAAACGCAAAGGAACCTATTTTAAAATGTAATAATCAGAATGACAGATGTCACTCTATTTGTAATTTGGCATACAAAGATGAAAGCAAACCCAAATTTTGGAATAAAATTACAGTCTTTTTAATCTGATTAATTAATGAGTACCTTTACTTTTAATGTATGTCAGGGGTGGCTTAAAAGTAATTTCATGATTCGTGCTGAAAGAAGACTTGTGAAGTCACTTCACAATCACCCTTTGTCCTATTTTTGACCAAAACCACTTACCTCTGGTGAAACTGGCATTCTTGGGTTACTACGAGCTGCTGAGCATGCTGGGACGGTTCCTGAACTGTCAAACCTCCTTAAGTCGTCCCCGGAATCAGCAATCTAGAAGAGATACATCTCATCAGCCAGGTGGCCAATGACAGTGCAGCGCTCACAGCACACCAACTGTGGCAGGGCCACCTACGAGCCTTGTCCTGAGCTCAGGGGTGCTGCAAAGCACACCTCTGAGTCCTATACTGCTCACATGAAACACTCGAGGACTGGATGTGAAACCAGCAACAAATACGTGAGATATATTCTCTAAAGGAAAACAGTCTAAGACTAGGTCAAGAAAATGAGAACTCTATAGGAAGAAAAAGTCATTTGATAAGCAAAGGAAATAAAATTACCTTTCTCTTCTCATTGGATTCGAATTTCAGTTCATGTCTAGTAATGTAAAGTAAGACAGTCAATGCAACTTTCTCCTAATTTTGACTGCAAGTGCAGCCGTGGAATCCTGCAGAGGTACCTGCACAGGTTCTAGGCCTACGTGTGCTGCTTTCTAAGCAAGAAGTGGTTACTGAGGAGCTTGGTTAAATTTCTGCAGATGTCAGAGAGCCAAAACAGCTCGAATTTAACTGTATTCCTATTTTCTTTGAGATACATGTGTTAGTGATTTTCATATTTGGGTCTCAAATTTCACAATTTTACCACTTATTAGTCTAATTAAATATAAGATGAACAAAAATTGCATTTCTTTAAATGTATTTAGTACAGGGTCTCCAGGGTATCACTACACAGGTCAGACTCATAGTGATCCTCCTGTTGTCTGCCTCCCAAGCACTGGGATTATAGGCGCGCGCCACCACGCTCAGACTCAGTCACCATCTCAGCATGCCCCAGCACGGCATGTCAAGGATCAGGATCAAATCCCAGTACTTGCATCTGCCTAACCAGGCACTTTAATCTGCTGAGCTATCTGGCTGGACCTGCACATTTTTCATTAATTTAAGAGAATATAACAGGAAGATCAAGTGTATTTAACACAGGAATCAACTGACTGAAATAACACCTGCTCAAGAGATGCTTGAGGGCTGGGGATATGCCTCAGTGGCATAAGAGTCTGTCTGGCAAATGCAAGGTCCTTAGTTCAATCCCTGGAATGTCCTCCAAAGGAAAAAAAAAGATTTTAAGAAAAAAAAAGATGCTCAGGACAGTGCCTAAACAAACACGCTGTCCTAGTGATGCTCACGGAGGACTGGGAAGTGGTTAGAGATCACGAATGCTTTATACAGACCAAGTTTTTTGGCTGATTTGTACAAGACAGTTTCTATCACTCTCCTATAATCTGAGTCTGCTGTGAAATACAAGTCTCATTTATAGATGGATGTCTTACATGCCAACGAAGAAGTCTGAGGAACTTAAATTTGGATTTATATAAAAAGCTGCCTGCCTTTGTCAGTGCAACTTGCGTTCATGCAACTGACATACTATCTTCAGGTCTTCAGAAGAATCATGAAGCCAGCTCTAATAACTACCTTTTTATGGAGAGATAATAGATTTGGAAAAGAGGATTTTTTAAAAGCAAATAAATAAATAAATAAATAAATAAACAAATAAATAAAAGGATTTTAAAGCAAGGTTTGACATGGAGTATTAACTACACTACTCAGTGAGAAATGTCCTCAATGGACAGCTAGGACGAGGCACTGAGCAGGTCCCCAAGTCTCTGCCCTCACCCATCTTCATGGCACACCTTGCTTATATCGGATTCCGATTTGCTGGAGCACATAATCTGAAGTTCCTTGACAAGATCTGCTTCATCATCCGAGCCCAGAGAAAGTCGTGGGTCCAAGGTCAATGTCAGTGAGAGATCATTCTCTAAGGACCTAGCCCAAGTGCAGAAAGGAGCTTTCAAATGAAAAGCACAACTCATGTTCCCACATGCAAATACAGAGCCTGTACCTTTCAGGGGGATTTGTGGTAGAACAAGGAAAGAGTTTTCAACCCTTTGAATTATTTTACAAATGTCATTTAATGCAACACTTTTCCAAAACTTAAGAGATTTGCATATTAAAGTAGTAAGTCACAAGATTTTGCTAAATTTCACTCAAAATTCTCAATAGGTTAAAATTTTCACAAGGAAATGTACTTAGACTGATACAAATTCAGTCTTCGTTTCTCCTTTCCTTCTACCTCTTGGGCCAATACAACAAAGACATTTCAGCCCAGGCTCGGCACTTGCCAGCAGCATCAGCCTCGCTTTGAGGCTGTCTTCTCATTCTCAGCATCCCACTTCCTGGGCTCCCTGCTGTGTACAAAGTCCCCACACCTACCTCAGTGTCAGCAGGAAGCTGACAGAGGCTGTGGCGCACAATGGACCAAGCAGTGCCCCTGGAAGGAGAGGCATGAGATGCAGCGTCCTCACTGCCCTCCTCTCCCTTCCCTTCCCCTCCTCTGCAGAGCTGCAAGCTCAAGCTCAGGATCCTAGATGCTACAGGGCGACCAGGCTGCATGATTCAGGATTCCTGGGACCTATTTGCAAAGAGCCCAAACACATCTATTCTCTGATTAACCAAATCATCCTTGACAGTTCAGTTTGCTGGAATAACAATTCTCTAGAACCATAACCAAAGTTACCACCATATAAATCACGCTATGTTTCTGTCAATTTAATGTTAGAAAAGTCTTATAAAGCGTTTCTCAAAGTCCACAAATGGAGGGCTTTACTATGGATTGTCAGATATATTAATGACCAAGCTTAATAAATAAAATGAAGACTATAATATTTCTACACTCATCCAAAAATTAAACACAGAAAGTCTTTACATTAACATAAAGACTAAGGAAGTTTTAAATATTTTCTAGGGGGAGGGCCTTTTTGAGACAGGGTCTTGCCATGCAGTTCAGGCTGGCCTTGAGCTTGCAATGATCCTCCTGCTTCAGCTTTGTGAATGTTGGGATTAAAGTGACGGTGCACCTCCACGCCCAGCACAGAAGCTTTAAATATTTTACTTTAAGATTTCATTTACTCATCAGACTTTAGTTTGTTGCTAGTATTTGAATAATATCTTAGTTTATGTAATTAAAGGCAATTTTTTTTTTTTTTCAGAACTGGGGATTGAACTCAAATCCTTGCGCTTGCCAGGCAAGCACTTATTCTACTGAGCCATCTCCTATTATGTTTGGCCCCCAAACATAATAATTATATAATCTAAGAATACAGAATATTTCATGATCACAGTTACTTGATTTATCTTTGAGTAAAATCAGAAAGGAGAACTTACTTTTGCTTTGACAGAGAGGCATTCTTACTGTAATTCAGCTGTGATATAGTTATATTTTTTATACCTGTTGAAAAAATTATAATTTTCAATAGAACATATCATTATACCTGAGTATCTAGATTTGGTTTGAAAGAATTACACTAAGGGCCTGGAGTAAGCAAAAGGGCTCCAACCACCACATTTTGTGAACTGCAGTTGTACCCTGCATGCAAAGGCACTCCTGTTGCAGCAGCTGCACTTTTGCTTTCTGTGTATAGTGCTGAGCATGGAGCCCAGGCCTCACACTGTGGCAGGAAAATGTTCTGTCACTGAGCTGCATCCCCAGTTCATGGAGTTATTTAAAAAAAAATTGAGTCAAAAAATCAAAATCAATTCAAACATCATTCTAATAATCCTATATCCAGCTCAATTGTTGGCAATTATTATTATAAAAAATAACCAAGCAAGCTAACCAAAGTTTTAGCCTGTAAAATTAGTTTTTAGAGTTTATAAATCTCTTTTGAAGTCAGAGTGAACTAGTGACTTCACTGTAGCACATTTATGAATTATTCAAATGCTTCTATGTTTCAAAGGAAATCAATTTGATATATATTGTCAAACAGATCTAAAACAATTACTAAAATAACACATTTAAAAGTCAATTTTACTTTTAAAATGCTTAGTTTCTGAGTTAGACATATCTCTAATGTTGCTTTAAATTTATATTCCTTTTATTGATTTGGTCAACTGTAGTGAGAATGCTTATGACTTGGGGAACTACTTAGCTCAGGAGAACACAGGCCCCATGAGGGCAGGGCTTGTTTCTCCTCCGTTTACACTGCCTCCAACAGACACTGCCCCATGGTGCACATGCTTGAGCCCAACCCACCATGAAGGCCTCACGCTCGTATCAAATGTCTCTCCACACATATTTTTAAAATGTAAGTTTGAATTAGGAATGGCAAGTAACAGGAGTGAACTACGCTGATATGCAATTTGTTTTTTGATTGCACTGTAAGCATTTTTTTTTTTTTTTTTTGCAGTACTGGGGATTGAACTCAGGACCCTGCGCTTACCAGGCAAGCACTTATTCTACTGAGCTATCATCCTGGCCTGTTCTTTTTTTTTTTTTTTTTTGTCTTTTTGAGACAGGGTCTCACTATGCAGTTCAGGCTGGCCTTAAGCTCACTTTGTAGCTCAGGCTGGTCTCGAACTCACAACAATCCTCCTGTCTCAGCCTCCCGAGTGCTGGGATTACAGGCATGCGCCACCACGCCCGGCTTGGCCTGTTCTTTGATTGCAGACAACAAGAAAAACTGATTTTAAAAACCATTATAAAAATACATACTTTTGGAACTCAAATATAAAAACAGGCTCATAAATATTTGTGGAAATTAGCTGTGGCATCGTTCATTCCATTCTAAGCACACTGAAGCACTGAGAACTCCACAGAAGGCACACTCATAAAATCCAGGCCTATGCCCTACAACCGACATGGGAGATGCTGCCTCCTCCTCACCTGCACGGCTCAGGTCCAACTTATGGCAGGTGGGAGCCGAGAACCGGCAGGACTTCTTGCGAGGACTGGTGTTCACCTTTCTCCAAGCACAGCTCTCTTTCTTCTTGCTGTAACTTGAAACTATGGATAAAGGGAAACTTCCTCCTTTGAAATCAGCTATGTGCTGCTCTAGCTCTGAAACAAACAAAAATCCCATTTCGCCAAAAGGCATTGACAACACAATTCCATAGGGTAAAGCAAAGCACATTTTGAATTCTCAGGGAGATGGACTCTTCCAAAGCATAGCCACTTCTAGGAACTGGTACTGAGCTTACATGGTACTGAGCTCACATGGAAATCCGGCATTCAAATATGAGCCAGCAATCAGAAACAGCTCTGCAGCAATGCTGTGAAATGTCCATTAATTTCTCTAGTGACAACGAGACACAAGAGGACTGCCAAGAAACAAGTTCTAAGGCCTGTTTCCTGAGGGTGGGAACTCACATACCTGCCCTGGGGAGGGGACAGCCCTGCAGAACGGCTTTATGAAGCAGGATGCTGAGGGCAGCTTTCACCATGGCCTGCTGGCCTTGGCTGGGGTGCTTCTTAGCAGCTGTCTGCCCAAGGCCGGGATGTCTTTTCACAGAGGCTCTGGATAATATCGCTTGTTGAACTCTGGGGGCGATGACGGCATTCCACAGCTCAGACATCCACCTTGCAAGAGAGGGGTGGGGCTCTGGTGAGGGGCAGGCCTCTCCTGGAATGGGCACAGCTCTACCAAAGGACAAATTTGAATACCATGGGGGCAAACAGATGTAATTCTATAAACATACTTGCTTCCTTTATCAGTTGTTTTGGAACAAGTGAATTAAATAGTAACGAAGTATTTTGAATTTGCCTCAAAAGTACAATGATTTCAAGTGAAACTATGGATCTGTCTCAATCCTGGAATCCATGCTTGAGTGCTGAGTGAATTTGTGAAGGAACACATGACAGAAATGTGAAGAGTGAAAGGGCTGGAAATTCAGATTTCCTGAAAACTTGTGTCTACGCAGCTTTATCTGTTTGTTTCTCTTCCTTAGAATACACATCGACTACATTTTAATATTTCTCAAGTTCAGATCACTAGTACGCTAAATCTGCCTGTCTGGAGGCAAGGGTTCCTTACTGGGTTTTCAAAGTTACTAATATTGGTATAAAACCCTCAGGCATGATAGTAACTGCCATCCAGTTAGTGAGCACTGATCTGTTTGTGTAAGCTTCTCTGTCACTATTTTGCTGCTACGTAACGCAAGGACATGAAACTGTATCAGGGAATACACTCAGAATTTTGGTATTCTATAGCAGGGGTCAAAACTATATAGTTACTTCTGAAGGTGTTCAAGGTACAGAAAATATAAGTTTTAGTTTAAAAAGGGGAGAGCTCCTACACAGCTCAGATTACAGCAGGGAGACCATTGCTCCTGGCGTTTCTACACATCTTGTGTGAGCTTTCCAGGTTTGGTTAACAGAGATGGTGCCCCCTTTGGAAGCAGGAGCAGATCTGTTTTCTAACCAGGATGATGAGGGCAATGTGTCCTTCAGGACAGAGGGTGGGCAGATGGCCACGTTCCTCTTTTGAAGACGGAGGTGGGCTGGTTTCTGTAGCTGTGATGCAAGCCCAGCAGGCCCCTAAGAATCACCTGGGGGACTCGGGGAGTACAGAGATAATGGGAACATGGAGCCCAGGCCTGGGGCTGTGCTGGGGATCAGGAATTTCTGTCTTGGATGTAGCACCCTGACGTGCAGCAAGCCAACTGTCAGCTTGCTAGGAGGGTGAAACTCTTAAGGTCTCCATAAGTTCTTGTCACAGACTATACAGTCAATGGGAAAGGCCCAAACTGATTCCTAGGAAGCTTAAGATTCTGGAAGTAGAAAAGAAAGATATTTAACTGTGACACCAATGGACAGAGACTGACATATTAATGAGTATTTTTTAAAGCAAGACATTTCTTTCTGTTCCTATGAGCTGCTACTAAGTTTGTCTCTCTCACAAAGTTTGTCTCTCTCACAACAAGGTTATTACATTATTTTGCATCCCCTGCTTTTCAAAACTGATTTCTGCTCAAGATGACAGAAAAAACAGAAGAAAATGTACTAACAATATGATCCTTACTAAGCAAATGAGGCCAAACTTTTTCTTCCTTTCCGTTTCCCCTTGACTTTCTAATTCACTAACTTTATTGCACTTATGTCTGTTGCTTTTAGTTGCCTCAAAAGGCAACATGGCTAGTATGTAACTGTCACCAGAGGAGGAAGCTGTTCAGTTGAACTGCATGCTGGGTTTTTTGAAGGTGGGAGGCACAAAATACCAAATGAAACTGTTCATGGGGGACTTCGCTGGGAGATTATGCAGAAAGCCAAACACAGCTTTGAAGAAAATTTCATAATAGAGGAAAAACTATTACCTAGCTCTTAGCAAAAACACAATTGCCTAACCAGGCCAGATACCCATGACTGTCATTTAGCACTCCGGGAGGCTGAGGCAGGAGGATTGGAGGAAGACTGCAAATTCAAATTCATACCAGATAAGGCAACCTAGTGAGTCCCTATTTCAGAAAATTTTTAAAAGGCTGGGCATGTAGCTTAGTGAAAAGATCCTGGGTTCAACACCTAATACTGCCAACAAACAAACAACACCCTCCACCATCGGCTGATAGAGGAACTACACAGGTCATGGCCACACTGTGATAGAAGTGCTAAGAGCCAGCATTAGGTGTGAATGACTGAAGGTAGTACAAGCAGTCTTGTTAACACTCTCTCAAACACCCTAACTTTATCACGGCTCTACTGTAAGAAGGCATAGAGAAGAAGCACTTACTTCACTGTTGCATGGGTCTGTCCTGGGACTACGGGACAGGACAGGAAAGGCTTTGGCCCAAGCAGAGCTTCAGGTGTACCCAAGCGGGCCAGGCAGGAGTTGAGCTGACGCCAGACACACAGAACCCAGTCGACAATCTTACACGTGGAATCGGAGGCTGAGGGCACCTGACCTCTGAACTGTGGAGAGCGGTGGGACAGAGAGGCTAGGCTTAGTGTGCTGCTGCTTCACTCTCGCTTTTAAAGGTCCAAAATAAAAAGCTCAGACAAAAATTTGAAATCAGAAAACACAAATCTAGTGGAAGGAAGGATAGCTGATAACATACTGTGAGGTATATTTACCTGTTGGTCTGAAACATGTTTTTCTTATTTAATTCTTGCTAGAAGCCTGAAGTAGCAATTTGACTTAGAAGAATACATAAAAATATTCCTAAGGTCACAAATACAATCTGTGGCAAAGCCAAGGCTATCACTTCTTTAATATTAATCTCTAAGTGACAAAAATTATATATGTGGTATATATAATCAGTGCAAGCTAACATACTACTTACCTCATATACATACTTCAATGGTAAGAATGCTTAAGACTTATCTCAGCAGTTTTCTTTTCTTTTTTGTATTTTTAATAAGGGTCTATAGGGTCTCACTATGTAGATCGGACTTGTAGTGATCCACCTCTGTTCAGCCTCCCAAAAGCTGGGATCATAGGTGTGTGCCACCACACCCAGTCTCAATCCATCTCAGCTCACCCCGGGGTGGGGCTGGCACAGCATGCTGGGGATCAAACCCTGGCCGCTGCATCTGCCTAAGAAGGGGCTTTAATCTTCTGAGCTCTTTGGTCACCCCCCAACAGTTTTTAAGTGTCCTGTATATTAAGCATATACAGTTTACCAGGCAACAAAATAGGTGAAATAGTAAAGGAGCAGTTTATCACATTTAAAATGAAGTCAGTAATCATTACTAAAGACCATCCTTTACTTCTTTAAGCTTCTGGCGATATGTGCCTAAGTTTATGACATGTGGTCAGCCAGGAAGGAGGGGACAAACTCAGCGTCTCAGGCAGATGAAGAGACGGGGTCTCCCAGCTGCCACATCAGGACCACATGCTAAGTCAGAGAGGGAAAGCAGAGAGCCTGTTCTAACAGTGACACTGGGGAAACACTTTGTCCACCATCACTAAATTATTAATGACGATCCAATGAGCTACACTTACAGATCACACTGTTAAATATTCAGATTGAGAAAGGTCTAATTCCCAGAGGCAGAAGGAACTTGTGTATGTCATACGCCATGGATCCGAGGACAGCTGGGTATTCCTCCCCTCCACAGTGCACATGCTTATTGGAAATCTCTATGTTGAAAACTGGCTAATAGTGGTTAGCACATGACAGTACATTAAAAGCAAGTGTTTCTTCACAGGATGTACTAGAACTTCCATACTTTATTAAAAATCATGGTTTTATTTCCTTGCTATATATTCATTTAGCTTAATCACAATTTACTAGAGAGGCTTACAGGCCTGCATTTCATGTATGCCTACTTTGTATGGCCACAAATTATCACTGCTAAAAAGGAAAAGAAGCACTGAAAGGTAGTGTTTTCATTTGTATTAATTGGTGCTGGGGGTTGACCCCAGGGCCTCAGGCATGCTAAGCATGTGCTCCACCAGAAAGCTACACCTCCATTATAGATTGTATAACCATAAACTACAGAGAAGAACAAAAGAAAAGGTTCTAGGCAAATGGAGCTGGTGGTCAACTTTAGGAGAAGGTGAAGTCCTACTAGTTAGTTACAGCACATGCCCAGCTTCTGTGGTTAAGCTTTACTATCTGAAAAATGATGGCATTGGGCCAGACTCATTATCCTGTGGTTCCTGTTCCTACTGACACTCTCTGGGTATAAAACCACGCTGCTAAGGTGCACTATGAAAAGACCTGACCTCATACTGAAGGTCAGGAACGAGGAGCAGCAGTAGGAATGGCAGCCAATCTCTCACAGGATGTAAAGGGTGAACTTGCTTGGTGAAGGGTGGTAGAGGGGAGCCCCAAACACAGAAGGGAGAAAAAACTGGGAGGGAGGCTTTGGAACGGATGATGCACACAAATAACCAAATGGGTGAAAAGATGTCATGTTTCTGAACCCGAATAATCTACCTAACTTACTCACTCAGCGTGCTGGATCTGAGCCAGCACTCCAGCATGTTTCCCAAGGCCAGGCTCCACTCCCCCTCCTGGCTCTCACCACATCATTTTCTTTGTACCTATGTTCATAATTTGCTGTGACTGCTGCTCCTTTTGCCTCCATAACTCTGCTAACTTGTCCCCCTTCTTACATGTGATCACAACGAGGCCTTCCACCTACTGTTTCTAAAGTACTCTTCCTTCCCCGCTTCTGTAGTCCCACCTCATCTGTTCCCTTCACAGACCATATTAGTCATTTGTTCACTGCAAGTAGCATGACTTCAGCGCTACATCCATGAAGTCATGCAGAACTGAGAGGACTGAATCTTAATCTGATCATCTATCAGACATGTGTCTCTGCCTCTTGGGAAGACACAGCACTTCATTAAACAGATAATGGACTCAAAATGATCAACAAGGCTAAAGTAGTGACTGATAAAAAGCTTAGCTGATCTAAATAAAACTAAAAAAAAAAAACATGAATGACCCCTCCACAAAAGAAACAGTATCAAAACACAAATTTTGGAGATAAATTCTATTAGAAGTATGAATAGAGGAAGTCACCAATGCGAGGCTAGAAGATATGACTTTGACACCTTCAAAACAAGAGAATATAGAAAATGGATTAATCAGCTGATAGATTACCCAAAGGAGACTAAGATCAGGACTTTTGGGACACATAGAAGTAGTCCTAGGAGCAAAGTTTACAGTTGTGAATGCTAATATAACACAGAGCAAGTCCAAATAAGTGACCTAATGATGCACTTCAAGGTCTTAGAAAATGACCCAAATCCAAAGCCAAAGCAAGGAAGAAAATTTTATAAATATTAGAACATAAATAAAAGAAATTGAGACCTAAAAAATAATCAGTACATTCAAGAGCTGGTTCTTAATAATAAAATTCATAAACCTTAAGCTAATATTTCCCCCCCAAAAAAGACCAGATCAATACAATCAGAAACCAAAGAGTAAGATCACGATGGACATGGCAAAAGATTCTAGTAACTACGTCAAAGACTCATATTTCAATATTTGGAGAATCCAGAAGAAATGGATAGGTTTTTAAATATATATAAACTCCCAAATCTGAAACAAGAAGATGTAAAAACCCTGAATGATCAATAACAGGGAATATAATTAAGGCAGTGAAAAGAAAATCAAGTACCAACTAGGAAAAGCAAAGGACCTGATAGACTCACCACTGAATTACACAAGAACTTCAGGGAAGATGAAATAACAATAGTCCTTAAACTTTAATAAAACTGAAAGACAAGGAGCACTGATTCCTGAAAACTAGCACTACCTTAATTCCAAAACCAGATGGGGACTCAAATAAAAAAGAAAACTACAGGGCAATCTCTTTATTGAATGTAGATGCAAAGATTCTCAATAGGAAACTGGTAAATTGAATGCAACAAAATGTTGAAAAGATCGTACATCTCATGACTAAATAGGTTTCATCTTGGGCATGCAGGGATGGTTCACACATATATAAATTAATAAATTCAATACATTACCTAAACAGAAGGACAAAAATCACACGATCATCTCAACACATGCAAAAAAAAATGTTTTGAAAACATCCAACATCTGTTATTGCAAATTCTCTGAAGAAAATAGGTACAGAAGGACCTTATCTCAGTCTGATACAGGCCATTTATGAGAAAATTACAGCCAACATCATATTAAATAGTGGAAACCTCAAAGCCTTTCCTTTAAAGTCAGGAAAAACACAAAAATGTTCATTTTGCTCCTGTTCAGTGTAGTACTTGAAACTTTAAAACAGCAATCAGGCAGAAGAAAGAGATAAAAGAATACTTACAAGAAAGGAAGAGTTCAAACTACCTTTAACTACAGACAATATGATGCTTTATACAGAAGACCCCTTAACTAAAATCAAAATGAATTCAGTATGTACATATTTGAAACAGAAGCACTTAATTTGCTAGATATAAAACAGAAAGCCCTAAAGGACATGGGCATCATCAAGGACTTGCTGAACAGAATGCCAATTACGTAAGAAGTAACATTGAGAATCAATGAATATGATTACATTAAATTCAAAAGCACAGCAAAGCACAACCAACAAAGTAAAGAGACAACCTATAAAAAGGGGAGAAATTTGTCAATTACTACTTGGACAGGGGACTAATTTCTAGAATATATAAAGGACTAAAAAATTAGAACACTCTCCAAATAAAAGACTTAATACAAAATTGGCACCTGAAATGACCAGTCACTTCTCAGGAGTAGTACAAAATTCCAATAAATACATGAAAACAGGTTCAATATCTCTGCCCATGAGAGAAGTGCAAATTAAAACAATGCTAAGAGTCTGCCATACTCCAGAAACAATGGTTATCATCAAGAAATCAAATATTATAATAGCAAATTTTGGCAAGGCTGTGGGGAAAAAGGAACGCTTCTCTTGGTGGAAATATAAACTAGTACAACTATGGGAATCAGTAAGGAGATTCCTCAGAACTAGAAATTCTATTTGATCCAGCTATTTCCCTCTTAGGGATCTTCCTAAAAGATTTAGAGTCATCATATTACAGTAACATACACACACCCACGTTTATAGCAGCACAACTCATAATAGCCAAATCCTGGAAGCAGCCTATATGTTCACTGGCTGACAGAGAAAGAAAACATGGTATTTATACACAATGAGGTTCTACTCTGCTAAAAGGAAAGACAAATTGGAGTCATTAGTAGGAAAATGGGTGCACCTTGAGGCTGTAATGTTGAATGAAATAAATCAGACATGCAAGCTTAAATATATCATGGTTTTAAGTAGATTATAATCCAGATTATAATCCAGATTGTAAGTAAATAGCAAAAGAACAATAGGTAAGACCAAAAGATGGAGGGAGAGGGGCAGGGAAAGTGAAAAGAATTCAGATGTGTTATGTGCACATACCAACTTCCAGGGATTGAACTCAGACCCTTGCGCTTGCCAGGGAAGCTCTTTTCCCAGTGGGCCATCTCCCCACCCCCCCAATGAAATGAATACAACATTACATCCAGCAAACTTGTACTAATAACAGTAAAGATTCAAAAATTAGGAAAACTTTGATTTCTTTTATACATTTAATTTCCTAGTTTTATGAAGCAAGTGCTTAGAAAGATTTGTTTTTTGGCAGAAGTTCGTAAAAGTGATGAAATATATTAAACTTTTAAAAGCCAATTGAACTGTTTAAGAGAATTTAAGTTGTAAGTGCTCCTTTAAAGGTGATTAAGCCTTGCTAGATTTAAATGTTCAAAGAAAGCTTGGACATTGAACACAAAGCACCAGGAGCCACTGCACACTTGTGTGGCTCTTGACACACTGAATACATTTTAAACAAGTAACATTTGAATCGAATAAAAATTTCAACGGAGCCTGCTGCATTTCACAAAGGCGGTCCCACCCTCTGCATTTGCGGTGGTGCTGGGGATCCAACATAGGGCCTAGAGCACGCTTGGCAAGCCAGGCTGCAGCAAACTACACCACACGCTGGCTTGCTTCCAGGCTCCCATTTCCATGAGAGCCCGATTCAATGAGGAACTCAGCATCCCATCATGCCTCACAGTCCTGGGCCAGTGGCAAATATTTACTGAGTAGGTAGGAAGCACGGTTCTAACAGACTCATGCCCACAGCTGTGCTTAATCACACTGGATTCTACTAATCAGTCTCCACTGCAGTGGATTCATCATTACTCCTGTGTATGCAGAGTATCTCACTGGGCCTTAAAATAGAAAATCTTCAAAAATGGTTTTGTAATGAAATAACAATGCTTTAACTTATATTTCAGGTAAGTGGTGATGGGGCATTGTGAATCTGTGGTACATTAGCCTTATATTCTGCTTTTAAAAAAGAAAAAAGAAAACTAACTTTCCTAGAAGGAACACATGAGCTAAGATGATAATTTCACCAAAATGTAGACTTCTACCCATATTAAAAATTTTATTTTCAAAGCTTAAAATGTACAAATACTGGAGAAGAAAACAGAATCTAATGGGAACAGTTACATTTTGGTAGTACAGAGCATCGCCAAGAGGACAAAGATTTATGGATCATTAGGAGAAATATCTTTCAATCATCCTATATGAAGGCAATAATCTGGCCAAGAAAAAACAAAAGACGCCTTAGTGACAGGAGAAGGCCTGCTATAAAAACTAGAGAAACAATCGTAGCCCTTACTCACTCTGGAAGTCTTTCAGCAAGAATTCTGAGATCACCATTATAATTAAAGACAGTTAAATATTAATTTCTACTGAGAAAGGTATAATTAGTTTTATCAAACCCTACTAAGAAACCTAGTATTATCCTGAAAGGTCTATTTTGTTATATTCATGGGAGGACTGGAAGAAGAGACTGTGATCGTGTGCCAGCATGCTTCCAAGAGCTTGCAAGGAGAAAGGGCTGTGATGCCACAGGACTGCCGAAGCCTTGCAGTAGTCACTCATTTCCATCGTACACTAACACCAGGAATTTGTTTTGTTAACTTACTTGAAGTGATTCTTGGTAAATGAAAGGCTTTTTCCTTCTAGCCTTTGGAGTACAACCTGCTGTCACACAAAATCAAGAGCAGAGCTTCTTTTTAAATTCTTATAGGAGAGCTAGAGGAGGGGTGTGTGAGATCTACAGGACAAAACTGGTACCTTTTGTGATGATTTACAAGAAATATCTTTCATAATGAGACTTAAGTACTGATACAGTATACGATAAAGTTAGTACAAGTATTGGTAATTTAAACAGCTATGTACTTAGGATAGTCTTTGCCCTACTTTTCCTCCTACTATGGTTGTGCTTTATTTAGCCAAGAGACTGGATATCTGATTAGATCACTAATTTAATGTAACTTCTAGGAAATTCTCTGAATAAACGTTGAGTTTCAAATACTAGTTCACACCACATGAGACAAACAGAATTATTAAAAACTCTTTTCACACTACATCCCTCCCTGGCCCTCATGCAACATGCACACAGTCACATGCTTTAACATAACAGGTACAGAGGGAGGGCAGATGGCTCAGTGGAAAAATAAGCACCTGCCTGGCAAGCACAAGGTCTCAAGTTTGATCCCTGGTATTGCATGCTGTTATTTCAAATCCACACTGACATTCAGCTATTGGTTTATTGGTTTACTATAAGTCTCCTAAGTAATGTGCTTGATTTAGTTAACTTTATTTTTGTATGGGATATATATGTGTGTGTGTGTGTGTGTGTATTACTTGTATATATATATATATATATATATATATATATATATATATATATATATGTATATATACTTCTTTTATTATTTTGTAAAAAACAATACCAAGTCATTATTACTCCGACATTTGAAAATGTTTCAAATGATACAGAATTCTAACTTTTCAAGTAACTTTTAAAAATCTACCATAGCATAGTACTTGTATACTGTTCTTCCATCAAAACTTGCCTGAGTAGGTAGATAATGTTCTGCAGGCTCCCAGGATTTGACAAGCTTTCCTTAGGAAAAATAATTACTCCAACTCTAACCTTCCACAGCATTTAGAACTTGGTGATATTATTTGAGAGCAGTTAATAACTACAGTGAAACCTACCGCTACCTTTTCCATGTATTTAATATAGTAGAAAAAGCTAAGGGAGACATTATATATTGTATTCTAGAATGAATGAATATATATACATATATATATACACACACATATGCTTCTTACTAGAGGCCAGATGCTGAGCTCAGTTTTCTCTTCATATACCCAGAGTGTTCTGGCCTCAGGCCACACCACAAATGCAAGCCCAAGTGCCCCGATAACTAGCCCTCGACCTCACCCTCCCAGCAACAGGCTACAGCTGCTGTTTTACCTTAGTCACCACTCTCCTCCGTAGAAGCCTCTGCAGCAGCCCCTGCATTGGCTCGCAGTCCCACCGCAGTTGCACCCAACGGAAGTGCTGCTGCACCAGCAAGTCGGAGCCCTGGAGACAGGCCTTGGCGATGGTCCCCATCAGAAAGCAGTTCTCATGGAAGTAGTAACACTCAGACGTCCCATTTCCTAAAACAAGCCAAACCCACAGTCTACCATCAGCAGTCACACATATCATGGATCTGTGCACAGTAAAAATAGCTAAAGGCAGAACATGACATGCAACTCGCACCCTAGGGAGCAGGTGTGAAAGGACATCACAGAAGCCAGCTTCTCGGCCTGGTTTCTCCACTGCCTTTACCTTTTTGTAATGTCCATGGGTTTTCAATGTTGCGATTTTCAAGAGGTGCCAGAAAGTCTCCCAATAATTCAGACAAGGAGGTTTTCTCTAAATTCTCTAAGATGATGATGATTTTCTTCTTGGCAGGAGATTGTTTCACTGGGATCAGACAAGCTGTGGTCAAAATAAGAAATTAGGAATTGGAACTTTTACAAAAACCTACGCAAATTGGCAAACATTTAAAAAGTAGGAAGGAGTGTGTGTGTGTGTGTGTATGAAAGAGAGAGAGAGAGAGAGAGAGAGAGAGATCAAACTCTGAAGTAAACTCTAAGGATGCTCTGAAGTTCCTGAGTGGGTGTAATGACTGTGAAATTCAGTGCTGCATTATGAAATCCATGTGAAGATACACATAATGAGTCATCAATCCTGGATCCATGACAGAGTCCAAGTGGAATCATCCCAGGCCAGTCCAGGGAGATAGCTCAGTGGCATAAGCACCTATCTGGCAACCACGAGGTCCTGAGTTCTATCCTCAATGTATCCCCAAAAACCTACTCATGTGGAACCATCCCAATATCCATCACAAAAGAATGAATATATAAATATGAACATACTGGGCTGGGGAGATAGCTCAGTAGAGTAACTGCCTGCTTGGCAAGTGCAGGGTCCTGAGTGTAATCCCCAGCACCACAAAAACAAAACAAAAAAAAAAAAAAAACCTGATACACTGGACATAAAATGGAACAAATTACAAGCCTCAACAACAGATAAAATTATCACAAATCATACATTTAAGAAGAACTTTGGTCTCTGTCAATGTCATAGGAAAACAAACAGACATGCTGTTCCCCAGTGACTGGGATGGGTGGGGACAGCCTGGGAGGCGGCTTTTATTAAACTAAAGGCCACCAAAACAGAGGGCAGGAGGTGCTTCCCCTTCTTTGGCACAGTAGAACAGCATGGTAACTCTTGGCTAAACAACCAATGTGATATTTCAGAATGGCTAAAGACGTAAGAGATTCCCGAAATACAGAAAGACTACTATCTGAAGAGATCAAAATACTTGTTATACAGATTTGATTTTATATATTTAAATAATATATATATTTGATTATATATTATATATACATGCATTAAACTGTTATCAAACCCAGTAAAGATACACTAACATTATGTCTCAAAAATATTATTTAAGCTCAGAACAAATAGGCAATACTAAATATATCATTAAGAGATTCTGTGTAAGCTAAGGAATGATCATCTCAAAAGACAGAGGTAGAGTTTATATGAGGGAGGGGTCACCTACGCGCATTATAGATGGGAAGATACTCTGTTTCTTGGCCTGCTCAGCAGTTAAATGGTTCTTTAGAATTACTCATTGATTGGTAAGTGTAAGTAGTGCTTTATATTTGCCTGTTAACAACATAAAAGGTAATATTCTCTCAAATGTCCTTTAAATTACACATGTTCAAAATATTAGGCAGAGAGGGCTTCAGAGGAAGCAGCAGACCTATCCCAACAATTTATAGTCCTCCAATCTGGTATCTACTAATATTTTAACCAAAATGTATACAGCACTTGCCATGTAACAATTAATAAACAAAAATCATCTGTTCTACTTCTTAGAAGATTCTAAGATGCCTCATGCTTAGGTAAATTAACAGAAGAAAATTATGAGTGTTGGACAATAAAACCAGCAAGTATTTCACTTTTCACGCATCTTCATAAGAACATGAAGATTTTCTTATTACTACAGACATAGTGCATTTTGTTTTCAAAAGTAACACTGTAAATGAATCTTTTTATAAGCTGAAATAGAATTCTTGGATCCAAAGAAGCTTTCCACACTAGAAGCCTAGATATACCAGCAGCAACTTCTCCATTCAGCTTTACTTGGGTTGCTGTAGTTCCGTGGGTCCAGTCTGTACAAGACCCATTCACCACAGCTCTTCTGTATGATGCTAAAATCCTATGCTTCTTGAGTTCCAATGTGATTATAGACATGCATTATTGAAAGAATATAAGTCCATAAAAAACAATAAACTAATACACTTGACTCAGTGATGAAAAATACACTAGGTTGATGGTGCATGTATGTTTCTGTGTAATGTAGGACTAAAAGTTGCCAATTTTTCTCTGTTGTCTTAAATATTTGGCTAGCTGGAGTAGCTCTGAAGCTACTGTAACCAGTAAGAATGGATCTAGTTGCATTTTAAAACGGTTCAGTGATTGTTCCTACAGGCCCAGCATGCTAAGGGCTATCATGTGCTCAAGGTGACTGCTTATAACTTGGAGGGAGTGGGTGGCATTTTAAATTTTGCCTTTTAAGAAAAATGGCACCCAATGGGACACAACAGGGGAGGCAGATGCAGAAAAATGTAGACAGCACACAGGTCAGTACTGGAGGGATAAAAATGAAGTCAGTGGGCTTAGAAGACCGGTGAGGCCCAGCTGACAGTGCTAGTGAGTGCCAGGGGATGGAGCAGCTACTGCTGCAGGCGGCAGCCCAGCAGAGGGCTGTGTTTCTACCTGGGTTGCCTATTGGGATCCCCTGGGATAATCCTGTGACCTTCAGTGATCTGGACTGATTGGTCGGTACTGGGCCTGCAACACTGAAATTTTGTAAAGCTTCCCCAAAACTGGAATACAATGCCAGGACTGAGACTTGCTTCTCTGAAGTCTGAGATCCCAGACAAAACTGAAAAGTAGAAGCCCTAGAATGTGATAGTAGGAAGAGCAACTCCAGCCCTGGAAATAAATATAGCTTTTCTGGAGGTGGTGTCCAGCTCTAGGCACCTGCCCAAGCTCTTCACTCTGTGAAGACATAGATAACACAGTCCTCAGGTCCTCTGTGCTGAAAGGAGATGGGACACAGAAGCTTTCTCCGGGCCTAAGGTACAGAAGGAAAAGGCACTCTAAGACCTCCCCCAGAGTTTTTAAATTTTATTTTTTAAAGATGGGTATTTATAGCCAGGGCTGGGCTTGAACTTGAGATTCTCCTGCCTGGGCCTCCTAAGTAGGTGAGATTACAAGTATCTACCATCACATCTGACTTCATTTACAGGTTGGAGGTTCAAGGTTTAAACAATCTCTGCTCAGGATTTATGGAGACATGAAAAAAGTCTAGTCACCATATTCCATACCTATACTTTCTTTCCACTTTGGTCAGAAAATCAACCATTTGGTTTCCCTTTGCTTAATGCTTCTCTGAGGCTCTAGTTCTGAAACTAATATGTTCTTTCTGACCTTTTTTCTTGTACCTTTCGAGGTTATATCAGGTCTGTTCTTCTCTTGTAAATTAATTACAACCAGACATCACCTTCCTAAAGAAGTTCTGGGCTACATTTCAGTTTTGGACACCCTTATATTAAAAGTCCTCAATAGTTTGTTCTACAACAATACTTTTTGGTTTAAAAATGATTAATATACCACTTTTTTGTCCAACTCAAACTCTGTGTATAAGGTGACTCCATGTCTATAATTCCACTTAGGGAATGAAAATGACCCTTCTGTGTACTGTCGCTGTAAACCAAAGTTCTGCAGAAATGACATCCTGCATGTTCAAATTTGCAAGTGCCTTTGGTAACTCTGAGTCCAAGAAAGTAAACTCATTGATAGAGATACTGATTATCATATTCTTCTATTTTTTTTTAATTTTTATTTTATTGAAGTACAAATATCAATGAGACAAGTTTTAAGATACCTTGACAAGATGGATTTGATAAATTAATACATTGCAAACTGTTTTCATAATATTTTGGTATCACAGAAGGTGCATACATGATATTATACTTACAGACATTATTATAGCATATGTCTCTTAACAGTAAATTAAGAGAGTGAAGCTGTTTGCATATCTTATTTTTTATACCTGAATTACATCAAAGATTCAATAATTAATACTTTCTACCTTGTTATTTTCCTAGTGGTTGTCCATAGTACCAGAAGCCAACATAATATCCTATCTAACAACCATTAGTGCAAATCTTGCCTTTAGTAGAATTATGTAGAAGCACAGTGTTATACTGGCCATACACACACATCATGATTCTTCCTTTCTATATCCCTTCCTTTGTCTACACCTGTCAAACATGGGCACTCCATTGTCATTCAACTACTTTAGGTGCCTGAACTCAACTACCCAATCCAACACAGTCCAGCATTCCACAACACTAGTGAGTTATCCGAAGAAGTTGTTGACCATAGCCATTTACAGCTCAACTTATTATCATGGCCCCATGGTGTATACTTCATTTTTATACATTTCTGCTGGATGGTTAAGACCAAGATAGATCAAGACCTATATACCAACACATGTACTTTATGTTTCTTAAGTCAGTGATATTCCCTCAGGGTTTATCTTGTAGTCCTGTACCTTATTCCATAGATCCTTTGTCTGTGTCATCCATGTGGATGAGTCACGGCCAATGCTTGACCAGTTTGTTCTCTGTGAGAGTCTGAGAGAAAGTTTTCTCTCCATGTGACTCTCCCCAGGCACACTATAGAACTTCAATCTCTTTCTTTGTGCCTCCATAATCTCCTTGTTCAGAAAATGTGGAGCTCAACTGAGTTTCATGATGTTGCAGTACAGGTTTGGTATCATAGAAGGTGCACACATGATATTATACTTACAGACATTAGTATAGCATATGTGTCTTAACAGTAAATTAAGAGAGTGTAGCTGTTTGCATATCTTATTTTGTCCTGAGTCTTCGCTGACCTTAAAAGGCTAGGGCCAAAATGTTGGCAGGCCTTGTAGCTCTTCTATTTCTCCAATTCTGATCTGTGAACTTAGGTTGTTAACCATCCAGAAGAAAAGCTGATTAGTATCCTACAGCATATGCCATTCACTTTGCCTTATCTGACTCAACTGTTTTTAGTTGTTGTTGTACAATTCCATTTGTATTTCTTCTTTTTGCTTCTTACACTAGGGAGATTATATGATACTTACACAGGTGTCTGGTTTATTTCACTTATGAGTATATGTTCAAGTGGCATCTACTTCAATATAAATGCTTCAAGCTTATCATTCTTAATAGCTGAGTAATACTCCATTATATAGAAATATGACATCTTTTTCAACCATTTCTCATGTGATGGACATCTTGGTTGTTTCCAAGATTTTGCTATCACAAATTGTGCTGCTATAAACATAGGTACACATATATCACTATGATACAATGTTTTCAGTTCCTCTGGGAAAATTCCTGGTAGAGGGATAGCCAGCTTGAATGGGATTTCTAGTCCTACTCTTTTGAGGAGTCTCCATACTGACCTCTACAATGGTTATACCAGTCTACATTCCCACCAGCAGTGGACAAGTGTTCCCTTTTCCCCACAACCTTTCCAACATTTGTTGTTGGTTGATTTCCTTATGATAGCCATTCTTTCTGGAGTGAGATGGTATCTCAGTGTTGTTTTTATTTGCATTTCATGGATGACTAGCAATGTGGAGCATTTTTTCATATATTTATTCGCTTCTTTAATTTCGTCCTCTGAGAAGTGTGTATTCATCTCAGATGCCCATTTCTGAATTGGGTCTTTCAATCTGAGGGCCCTGTTATATCTTAGTTCTTTATATATTCTAGACAGCAGACCTCTGTCTGATTGCTTATTAGTTAGGATTTTTTCAAAATTTGCGTGTTGTCTTTTCACTCTGTTGACAATTTCTTTTGCAGTGCAGAAGCTCCTCAAGAAGAGTTAATCTCAGCTGTTGATTCTTTCAAGTGCTTCCAGTGTGAATATATGTTTGTTCATGAACTTTTTACCTACCCCTATGTCTTCAAGAGTTCCTCCTACTTTCTCTTCCAGGAGATTGAGTGTTTTTGTTTTAATATTTAGATCTTTAATCCATTTTGACTTTAACTTAGTGCATAGTGAAAGAGCTGGGTCAAGTTTTAGTTTTCGGCATATAGAAAGCCAAGTTTTCCAGCACCATTTGTTAAAGAGGCTATCCTTCTTCCAGTAAGTATCATTGGCCCCTCTGTCAAAGATCAGATGGCTGAGTGTTTTTGTAGATGCCTCTGTGTCTTCTAATCTATTCCACTGATCCTCAGGTCTATTTTGTTGCCAATACCATGTTGATTTTATCACAGTGGCTTTGCAGTATAATTTCAAGTCAGGAATTATGATGCCTCCTGCCTTGTCTTTATTGGCCAAGATTGCCTTTGCTATTCTAGGTCGTTTGTGGTTCCAAATAAATTTTAGGAATGATTTCTCTATGTCTGGGAGGTATGTTCGTGGCAGTTTGATAGGGATGGTATTAAATCTGTACAGCAATTTTGGCAGTATGGCCATCTTCACAATATTGGTTCTTCCTATCCAGGAGCATGGAATATCTTTCCATTTTCTGAAATCCTCTATAATCTCTCTTTTTTAGGGTGTTATAATTTTTTGTGAAAAGATCTTTGACTTCCTTGGTTAAGTGATCCCAAGGTATTTCATTTTCTGCGGTGCTATTGTAAAAGGTATTGTTTCTATTATTTCCCTTTCAGTGTGCTTGTTATCTGTATAGAGGAATGCTATTGACTTTTGAGTATTGATTTTGTATCCTGCTATGCTACTGAATTTCCCTATCAGTTCTAGTAGTTTCTTGGTTGAATTTTTGGGGTCTTCCAAGTAAAGTATCATGTCGTCTGCAAATAGTGATAATTTAACTTCTTCTTTACCTATTCTTATTCCCTTTATTTCTCCCTCTTTTCTAATGGCTGTTGCTAAGTATTCAAAGACTATATTGAATAGGAGGGGTGACAGAAGACATCCTTGTCTTGCACCTGATTGAAGAGTAAAAGATTTCAGTTTTTCCCCATTTAGAATTATATTACCTTTTGGGTTGTCACAGATGGCTTTATCAAGCTAAGATAGAGTCCATCTATTCCAATTTTCTGTAGGACCTTCAACATGAATAAGTGTTGGACTTTGTCAAAATGAGTGTTGGACTTTGTCAAAAGTATTCTTCTATTATTATAATGTTATGGTTTGTGTCTAGGTGTCCCCCCAAAGCCCCTTGTCATCACGGGGTGGCTTCCAGAGTTGTGACTGATTACTGAGGGTGTGGGTGCCACACCGGCCTTGGGGCGGACAATCCGCATTGCAGTGTAATCCAGCTGAGTTGCCCGCCGGCTGCCTGGGCTGCTGCCCCTCCCTTCTCTCTCTCTGCGTTTTGCCGCTGCCAAGAAAGGTTGCTCTGTGCCTTGTGTACTTTGCCTTGGAGTTAGCTGACTGAGTATGGATTGAAACCTCCCATAACCATGAGCTAAATAAACCTTTCCTTCCCTCATTTGAGTATCAGGTATTTGTTCCAGCAACAAGAGAAGAGTAACTGAGACATATAATTATTATTTATGATATACGACATATTGCACTATATTCTATGTACCATATTATATACTACATATGCTTTTGTACATGTTATAGTACTTTCATAGTAATTCCATTCCTTATGATTTCTAAAAAGTTTTATTTCAGAATTAAAATGTTATTTTAAAATTCTAATCTAGTGTTACATTACTTACTTTACTACTTTTAATTGCAAGCACTTTACAGAAGTGTCTTTTGTGCCAGCCCAGCTCCATGCTTCACTCTGAGGAGAAATCTGAGCTAGCTGTAGCACGCATTCGCACCCTTTGAATCAGATACCTGTCATGTCAAACGACTTCCAGGACAGGCAATGTGAGAAAGAAAAGGATATTTTGAAAGAAACGTGAAGTAATTTCTGTCAGCACACGTGCTGAGTCACTTCTCTGGAAGTGTTTCTTTGTTCCACATTCTTCTGTCCACCAGCACCATATTAATCTCTAGATATGATTCAGATTCTTACAGCTAAGGTTAATATGTTTCACTACTCTTTTTCTCTGTGTTTTTGCACGTTTATTTCTATTTTCTCTTAGTCACTCTGGTATTTTTTCATCTCTTCTCTTCTCCTTAGTCACAGAGAAGACCCAATGCAAGCAACAGATGTGCTGTACTCCATGGAAGACAAAAGTTTCACATTTCAACTCCAAACCAACCCAAGCTGTCTAGGCCTTTCACATTAGAGGAGACCAGGTAACACACAAAATTCTTCATGCATCACTACATTCCTCATTTGTACTAATGTCACCTGATCACTTATTTTCTTGGTGGAAAGGAAAAGGAGCAGCTGAATGGTCATTCCTATGCTCGTAGTATTCTAAAAGCATGAGCAAAGCTGCCCAGAAGTCCCTTTCTCCTCTTCCAGAGCCCTCCCCTCTCCGGCCTGTCTTTCTCACTGCTGCACCCAAGGCCCACTCCCTGTTGCAGGCTTCTGCGCAGGAGCAGCACTGACAGTTTGTGCTCCCTGAGTCCTCCCCTTGCTTAGCCTAGCATTGCGCACAAGCGGGTGTCCCCACTCTGCTGAAGGAAACATTGTCCATGATCTCTGGGGTCTACTGAGGAGGGTAGTATTGGTTCTGGTGAGGAAGTGTTATGAGACGAAGACCGACAGCAGAAGGGGCAAGAGAGGCCAGGCCGCGCGTTCTGGAGAACTTTAGCTTTTACTCTGGAGGGAGCAAGGAGCACTTCAGAATGGTTGTGAGTCCTCCAGTGACCTAGAAGCCCTGAAGAGCAGCCCAGGGGGATCAGACCACAGGAAAGAAGGGTTAATGAGGTCTCCACAGCTCCTTCTACAAGAAATGACAGGTGGCAGCAGACTCAACATGCTTTCGGGATGCTTGCCTTTGAGGTGGGAGGAAGGAGCCTTATTAGCACTCAGGCTGCCAATGGGGCAAATGCAGTCGAGGCCTCAGCGGACTTGTACATTTCAGTTCTTTTTATTAAAGATTTTTTTAAAAAACAATTTATTTGATACAGGGGATTGCTACGCAGTTTTGACTCATAGTGATCCTCCTACAGCAGTGCCCCAGCACTTGGATTATGGACATGTGCGCCACCACTCCTAGTTCTGGGGCCGTGAGTATGTGGTATGAGATGGAACTTAGGTCCTTGAGCTTGCCAGGCAGTTGCTGTGAGCTATCTCCCCAGCCCCTACATTTCAGTTCTGAAAAGTGAAGACAGTGATTCTTCAAGTCACTGAGATGCACACAAGATGAAACTCCGTGTGCGCTTGGAGACGACATGCCACTCCATGAATACTCTTTAAGGAATATTAAAGAAGGAATATTTCTCCTTTAATATCCCTCCACTAAGCAAGCTGTTCTGGCCCCTAAAGGCAGCACAGGAGAACAGGCTGCTGCAGTGGCCTGCAAGGAACCCTCAAGAGAACAGAGAATGTGTGTGTGCAGCAAGGCAAAGACACAGTAATCTTGTTGCCCTCAACAACAGCCAGGGGGGCGCGGGGGCGCAGACGAAGTCTGCTGTGTTCATTGCAGAGATCATCATGTTTGGAGGTCCTGGAGAGGGGCCTTATGGCACTTTAATGGAGGCTTGGTCCTATAGTTTCAAGAAGGGCAGAGACCATTGATATATTTTTAAAATTTTTTAAATGTATTTAGAACAGGGTCTAACAGGGTCTCACTATGTAGATCAAATTCACAGTGACCCTCCTGTTTGCAGCCTCCCAAGCACTGGGATTACAGATGTGAGACACCAAGCCCAGTCTCAGTCGCCATCTCAGCATGCCCTGGGGGCAGGTCCAGCACAGCTGGCAGGGGATCATACCTGGTTCCAGCTTCTGCCCAAGCGGCTACTTTAATCTGCTAAGCTATCTGGCCAGCCCTGCCCATGTCTGTTTTAATGTTTAGTGTGCAACGTACTCCACAGCATGCTGACCACATGGTGGCTCAAACCTTTACTCTAATGCCGGAGGAAGCTGCAGTCAGAACAGGACATAGAGAGCGGACAGGCAGTGGACATACAAAAAGCTGAAACTAAGTAGGAGCATGGACACCTACTCTAACATTAGAGTCAGCTAAGCAAAGTGGCTACATCAGAGGCCTTGCATGGTCAGCCTTGAACGGCACATAGCTCAGGGTCACAGAAGGACGGCACACGGGAACCACACAGCTTTAAACAAACATCTGCTGGCCTGCGCAGCGCTAGTTGATCCACGGATGAGCTCCTGTTGTTACAAGATGGGTTGGTGGGGGAGATGGGTGACAGGGTGTGAACTGGAATGGTGCCGTCTTCTCCCTGGCTGCCCCCATTCTCCCCACTTCCTGGCCACCATGACATGCGCAGCTCTCCTCTGCGGCAGGCCTTTCCACCACATCATTTTGGGACTTCTGAGCCGAAATAATCCTTTTGGTTATGAGTTCCAGATATAGAGTCACAGCAATGAGGATGTGACTGAGCCTCAGATGTTCCAGGTGGAGAAGCAGGATGCAAGAGGTCATTTGTAGGTAAGCAAATGAATTACTGTAGGGGGGTTAAGCAAGGAGCCTACAGGAACAGAGAGTGGTTCAGCAGTATCTGACCTTGAACTGGCAAGAGGTGAGGGTGAAGATTACC
This sequence comes from Ctenomys sociabilis, assembly GCA_004027165.1. NCBI lineage: Eukaryota > Metazoa > Chordata > Mammalia > Rodentia > Ctenomyidae > Ctenomys > Ctenomys sociabilis. The sequence goes on from PVKA01010374.1 coordinate 42,251, forward strand.
TAATGAGTCCACCTACATGGTTTTCATATCGCTTTAAGAATTAAATTGAAGGATAGAGGTATGGCTGAGGGGCAAACACTTGCCTCACATGCATGTTGTCCTGGGTTCAATCACTGGCACCATATAAAAAATGCTGACACAACTCAAAACTCAAAGCACAAACCCTCAAAGACTTCAAAAGGCCTAGGTTCTCCCTGAGAGTCACAAAGCTCCCATACTGTGCTTGCTGGCAACAAGCTGGTGGAGCCAGGAACTGCAGCTTTTTGTCGGAGAAGAGACACAAGTCTCTGGCTCCCTGATCCCTACTCTGTTGGCCCTGCTCCCCCTGTGGCTTGAAGGCATTTAGGCTTTCAAGCCTTCCAACAAGATCTAAGTTTCAAGGGTAGTATCCAATAGAATGGGGGCACTTTCCAAAGTGGGAAAGTAGAAGAAAAGCTCTTCCTGAGAAGACACTTAAGGAAGACTCTGAAGGGCTGAGTTGGTTGCCTTGCGCCCTTCCAGACCTCCATCACTGCTCTCCAATTTTTTTTCTTTTTTATTGTTAATTTTATTGAAAAACAAATAGCAATGAGACAGTTTCAAAACAGATCAGTAGAACAGTTCCAATAATTAGTACATTGCATATTGTTGTCTTTGTAGTGGTTATTCATAGTATAAGACACAGACATGATATCCTGTCCAAATACTATTAGTACAAATCTTTCTTCTCATTGAATTAAGAGAAAGTAGCTGTATATCTATTCTATTTTGTATATACAGATACAAACTGGTCCTTCATTTGTATCCCCTTTTTCTGTTTAGTTTTGTCAGAGATGGGTATTCCATTGCCATTTAAATAATTTTCCTCACTGTTTTAAGCTTATGTGAAAGTTTTGTCTGTAGCTGCCATTCAGCCTAACAGTGTAGGAACAAAATACTCTTTTATCATCTTAATTTGAGATAAAACAAGACTAAAAGCTGAGAGACTATGGTGCTTTTGTGAGATAGCTGAAGGGGAGAAACAGATATTTAATGCAGGGGAGCTTTAAGGAGCAGTGGCTGGGAACGACAGCAGGCCTAGGAGTCAGACTCCCAGGGCTATGCCCTGCTGGGTCTAAGCTGTTACCACTGGGCTAGGTACTTGAGATAAATCAGGGACAGTACAGGAATGTGTCTCAGAGGGTTATCAGTTTACTCTTTACAGCAGGCCCTATCAGAGTAAAAGTTAATGAACGCTCGCTATACCTGGTGACTTTATCAAAGAGAACCGCTTTCGGTGGCTGCTCATTCTCACCAGCCTCAGGTTACAGCCTGACATTCGGGTTATAGTACCACAACATTCAGGCCCTTCTAAGACTTTCCTGTCCCCAAAACGTGTCCCTAGCACTGACAAATCTGTGCTCTCTCACCAAATCTGCCTCTCACTTTATTTCACATCTTGGAACCGCAAGCACTGTCTTCCTACACCTGGCCCCAGCTGCTCTAGCCACAAGTTACCTCCATGGCTCCAGAGGTCAAAGCTCCCACCATCCTCGTGCAAAGATGGTTTATATTTCTCTATCTATCCTTCTCTGGTCTTGCAACTGCCTCCTCAGCACCTGGTCAATGATTTCTGCAGCTTTAGCCCTTGGAGACTAAAGTCTGAGGCATTTTAGTTTTGCCTCATGGTGCCCGGAGAGGCTGTGTCACATAGAATAATGCCTACTCTATCTTTGAGGTGATGTTTGAGGTACTGGACTCTAGAGCCTAAAATAGAAAATGCATGAATAGTATTGTATTCATAAGCATATTTCATCCTACTGCGACTACTGCACAGCTATAGTACTGTCACTGCACCTCAGTCCTCAGCTTGAAATAAAACAATGAAACCCAATTGCATGTGGCTATTTGGAGATGAATCTCCACCAATTAGCTAACCACCAATTAGCTAATCACCAATCACATCTGTGAGACAGACAGATGTGTGCTCCAGGTATAGCACTGAGGGGTGTACTGGTTGCAGAGAATCTGAGAATGGTAAAATTTCCTTAACATCAACTCTCTCTTTGTTTTCACCATGTCCTGGCAATTCTAGATAGCATCAAAGACACAAGACTCACTAATTCTTCCCCTGAGAAATGACTGCTGCCAGTTACATAATATACTCACAGCAATTATTTATATAAACGATGAAGAAAAAAATACACACACTTAAAGGTGATTTTCATAATGTTCGCTTAGGTTTCCAACATTAACATGGTAGTACAGAATTAATGAAAAGTTGACAAATGTATCCTCAAGTTACAATGTTCATTTCTACTTAATGGCATCATGAAGGACCACAGTGTGGGTTATCACAATGTAGTTTGCCAAGATGTCTTACCATTACTGATGAACAGGTCCACCAGGTGCTCCTTGGAGAAACCAGCGTCCACTCCAGCTTTCACTATGTCACAGGAGTATCCTGCAGCCATCTGTCTGTGCTGGGGTAAGCAAACAGAATGGTCAGGGCCACACACTTCCCAGGTCTCCAAGAAAAAGATAGTATGAAAGTAAGCAGGGGGCTGGTAAGATAGCTCAGAGGGCTAAGCACCTGCTTTGGCAAGTGCAGGGACCAGGGTTCGATCCCCAACACTACTTGCCTACACCAGCACTGGCCCTCAGCTGGGCACTGAGACTGGGTGTAGTGGTGCACACCTGTAATCCCAGCACTGGGGAGCCTGAAAACAGGAGGATCACTATGAATCCAAGCTGCACAGTGAGATGATGTACCAAATACATACACATACATACATACATCAATAAATAAAAAAATTTAAAAAGAAAGTAATCAGTACCTTCATGCACAGTGCAAGCTGATGCACTATGTAGTCTTGCAGGCTGCCTTCTGGGCCATGGAAAATGACACTGCGATATTGCTCGACCTAGGAGTAAACCAAGAAGACATCTTAGGTGAAGATGGCAAGCACTGGGACTGGACAGTTAGCTCAGTGGATGCTTAGGCAAGCTCAGGTAAGTGCAGGAACCGTGGTTCGATCCCCAGCACCACATGCCATGCCAAGTCTGGGCATAGTGGCACATGCCTGTAATCCCAGTGCTGGGGAGGCTGAGACAGGAGGATCATTGAATCCAAGCTGCATAGTGACACCCTTCAGTAACCAAATATATTAATAAAAAAAAATGGATGAGAGGATTGTGATCGATGATGTAGCGTGTCTAGGGAGAGTCACATGGAGGGAAAACATTCTCTCAGGCTTTCACAGAGAGCAAACTGGTCAAGCAATGGCCATGACTCATCTACATGGCTGACACTGACAAAGGATCTACAAAGTGTGATTCAGGGTTACAGGATAAACCCTGAGGGGACTTGACTGACCTTGTCAAATACAAAAGTTACATGTCTTGTTATATAGGTCTTGCTTTATCTTGGTCTTAACCATCCAGCAGAAAAGCATAAAAATGAGATATAAAAAGTAAAGCTATATTAATATGCTGAGCTGTAAAAGGCTCAAGTCAATTTCTGACATTGCCAGTCCTACAGAAAACCCACTACTGTTATGGACTACTGGACTATATTGGAAAATTTGGCTGAATTCACACACCTACAATATTTAAATGACAATGGAATATCCTTTTCTGATAAAACAAAAAAGGGGGGATATAAGTGAAGGACCATTTTGTATCTGTATGTTCAAAATAGGTAGGGTAGATATACAGCTACTTTCTCTTAATTCAGTGTATAAATAGATTTGTTCTAATAGTGTTTGTGGACAGGATATCATCATGTCTGCATCTTGTACAATGAATAACCACTAAGACAACAATATGCAATGTATTTATTATTAAAACTGTCCTAATAGGTTTTTGAAACTGTCTCATTATTATTTGTTTCTCAATAAAATTATTTTAAAAATGGATGGCAAGAGCTGCCATTTTATGAAAAGACATACACTTGCTGGCTTCCTGACATTTTCTACGGGAGCTTCAGCTTAACTAGCTGAGAAACAGTTCCTAGTGTATTGTCTCTTACCGATGCTCTGTACTGTGAATTTCCAAATGCTTATTTTGCTTTTTAGTGATTAGAATAGTAGTGCATTTCACCAGAAAAAAAATATAAAGAAATATAAAGAACCTGAACGGAATCCCTGATAGTGTCAGCACCCAGAAGCAATCACTGTAAATATTGTATCCTTCCAGTTCTTACTTTGCACAATGAATGTGCATTTATATTTTTGAAAGGAAGATACATGAGTGAGATCAGCTGCTGTATATCAGAAAATACCTTCATGTTGATGTTTTCTGTAAGATACTTTGATGAGTATCAATACTCTGATCAACATGAATGTATTATTTCACTCATTCAAAGATATCTAGATAAAGACAAATTACATTTACTTTGTAAAAATGGAAACTTGCTTGTATGATCTTAGGACTTTTCACCTTCATTCTCCCCTTTAAGGATAATATTCCTTTTAATGAAAGCCAATCATCCTCTACATAGGACAGTCAGCAGTCAGCTGTCTAGAAGCAGCCTCTCTGCTCATTATTATTCAAAAGCTCATCCTCTTTGCCTAGCACATAGACTTGGGAACATTTTTCTTTCTTTCTTTCCTTTTTTTTTTTTTTTTTGCAAGATCTTATAGAAAAGGACCCAGGCAAGTGAAGCTTTAACTTAGCAATATGGGAGATTGCTTGCATGTGAGTACTGAACGACTCAGCCTTACAGGGGTCTTGGCTCTGGGTTTCTTCTCTGTACAACAAACAGGACGACGTTCATGCACAGGCAGGTGTCTGTGCTGCTCACCATCCACTGACTCTGAGGAGGCTGCCTCCTTCAGATCACTGAAGAAGACCTCGCACCATCAGGGTAGCTGGGGTAGACCTTTTGAAGACAGTAAGTATGTTCCCAGTTCCTTCACTACAGGAGGAGGGCAGATACTGGGAATATAAAAGGATGGCTCATGGTAAAGCCATCAGCACACAAGTCAGAGGGAACTCCTTCACTCTACACATTTGAGACTCCAGTTTTCTAACTAGTATAAAGAATCTTGCTTTTTGGAATCAATCTTGATTTTTTTCCCTTTCTAATTCTGGGCCTAATACATTCTTGCCAAAGGACAACCTTAGTTCTGGTTTTCTCCGAGGTTTTGTCACTTTTTAAAAGTACTTTAGTGGGGAATTACAGAAACTCACACTGGTAATCAGTTGCAACTTTAAACCAGAATGCTCAAGCTCTCCAAGTTAATCCCAAATTGCTATAGATTACTGGGGAGAAATTCACGGAGAATGAATTGTTTCACACAAGTGAATTAGGACACAGATTTTCAAGATTTACTGAATATTCTGCCCCTGAGATTTTCACCTTGCATTGCAATTTAATCTTGTTTCATTCCAGAACACAAGAGTGCTCCATTCATTACAGCCATCCTGTCAAGCTGTCCACACTTCCTGAAGATTTATTTTGAAATCATGTACCAGCAAGAGATCTGACTTTATAGATAAGCTGTCTGCTATTTCAACCCCTCATTTTTCTCAGCTGGTAGTAGTTTAGGAACAACAGGAAGTATTCAGCTTCCAATTTCATCAAGGCCATTCACTATCAATACGCCCTTTGTGTTCACACAGTCTAATATTTTTTGTGGCATATGGTAGAATATAAATAAGCAAGCTATGTAGGCACAGGGAAAAAGAAGATGTCCAGATTATTTAAATATTGTAACATGTACATGGCCTGTATAGTCTCTTTTCATTTGGGGTACTGCAACTTTTGGTGAATGTTTTTGTTAGTTTGTTTATCTCACCAAAGTAATTGTGTTAGCTATCATTCAAAAATGAATACAAATTTTAATCACTGGGAGAAAATTACCTTTACACTGCTGAGACTGATATAAATACTAAAAGCTCTGTCAAGAAAATCTGTTTTAGAGTTAACATACTACATTTCTTCAAATAGTAAGAAGCTGGGCTATACCTCCCTGCTTCCAGCAGAGGGCTCTAAAGATAAATGGAGCTAGAGAATAAGGAGACTGGCTTGGAAACAATTTAGCTTTGCTGAAAGGAAAGAGGCTTGCTCTTTGAAAAACCAAATAAAATTCAACTTCTAAAGTAACCAGAATTCTTCCCCTGACAGTGTGACTTGTTTGCTTATTTATAAAGTCACCAGCCTCACCATCGCAGGCACCAGTCCCCCGCACCCCCACGTCCCCATGGCCTGCTCAGGGAGCTTGTCACAGGCCGGCTAGTGCTCAGAGACAAAGGTGCTGGAAACAACACCCACCTGTATTTTTCCTCCTGTGTTTTTTGGCAGAGTGACGTTTACTAGAGGAGCTGTGGTCCCCACTCTTGTCAGTGTGACAGCTGTATTTTCAGATTTGTGGCATTTTAAAGTAAATACTGTAACTTTTGCTTGCCATGACACACAGAGTGGGGGGTAAAGATTTTACTATCCAAAGACAGTATTAGGCTATCCCGTACTGGATGCTAACCTCAGAAAAAAATGAAAAATGAAGGGATTTCCTGAGCTGATAAAACTAGGATAGCCACCAAAGTCATTTGCTTAACAGCTAGAAATTTCATTTAAACCTCTTTTGACACCCAATTTTCTTTTCTTTTCTTTTTTTTTTTTTTTTTTTTTTTGTGGCCAGCTCACCCTGGGGTCCCTGCACTTACTTGCCTAAAAAGGCTCTTTAGACCACTGAGCTGTCTTGCCAGCCCTGACACCCAATTTTAAAGAATTTATTTATCCATAACATTAGAGCCATAAGTAGTAGTACTAATTTATTTATATAAAGTTCCCCCAAACAATATCTGTTGCTCTAAAGAGCAACATTATTTCTAGCAGTTAATTTTTTTGTTCAGATTTCAAATGGTAATCAAAATAATTAGATATAATTTGGCCAAATAGTACCAACAAATTTACAAAAAGGTAAACCTGAAATGGGAAGAGACCTGTAGTAGAATGTGTACAATATAATGTTCTGAAAGTCTATACAACTAGCATGTGGAATTTTTTAAAAAATGGAATCCTAGGAACCAGGGAGACAGCTTAGTAGAATTGGCCAGCGCAGTTCAATCCCTGGTACCACAAAAAAAATCCTTAATGTTAGAGAGTTTTAACTATTTACTGAAGTGTCTCTTTATGTATATGCATAGTAATATAGCAATGAGAATTTAAGCAAAATTGTAGTCAATACACATGGGAGGCCTCTACTTATCAAATTACCTGCCTATTTATACACACACACATATTTAATAATTGTACTGAATTGTACAGACTGTTATCTAATTTCAACAGACTTTCATTTACTGATAAGGACTTAATTTATATATTAGAGCTATTTTTCTGAAACAATAGAACTCTGGTGCTATCCTCCGGTGCTCACGAGCTCTTCCTGCCCCTTCTATATTATGGGCTGACTACTGAACTGGCTTCCCACCATCTTCTCTATAACTGCCATGGAAGCCAAAGGGTTTCCTGATAGTGGAGGTGACACCAGCATCGGGTGTCTTTCTTCTTCGAGGTAGAGAGACAACTCCCTTTGCCCTTGGGACCTCAGCCCGTCCTGCTCTCCCAAGAACTAAAAAGAGAAATGGCTACTGCCCACTTGCAAAAGGGGCTGATGAAGTTTTGTGAGCTGTCTTGACACATATTCATTATTTGCATTATTTCTATGGAACAGATGTAACTTTATTTGGGGATTTGTGGAAGATAAGTAGTCTTTCCTAGTGATGAACCCTGAGGATTAGTATTATAGCACATCTTTCAGTGGACAGCCAACAGGTAGAAGGATCTCAAGGATCATTTCCTAAAAGAAGTCAAGGCCTTCGTTTAAAGTAGGGCTCACATATATATATATATATATATATATATATATATATATATATATATATATATGACAAGGACAGAATCAAAAACTGTTCTGCTACAGTAAGGCATGCACAGAAAGACACCACATCATCTCATTCATGTGCAGGCATGTGAAAAGGTTAATCTCATAGAAGTTGAGTAGAATGTTGGTTGCCAGAAGTGGGGCAGAGAAAGATGAAGAAAGGGATGAGGATGACATCAGTGGGTATTAAGCCACAGTCAGAGAGAAATAATCTGGTGTGCTCTTTAACAGTAGTACAGTATAATGGTATACTGCATTATTTCAAAAGCTAGAAAGTTTTGAATAATTTGTCACCAAACAATGGACAAACATTACACAAGATTATTATCTGATGCATTTATGATGAAGTGCTTTTATTATTTTAAAATGTACTTATTTTTCTACTGCAGAAAACTATTATGCTAGCAGCAGCCTCATACATACCTTTGTCTCCTGATTACATCAAGGGACTGTGTTAAGCAATTGTGCTTATCTAATGTACATGTGTAAGTACTCTGCTCACATGACAAAATCTTCCAACAAAGCATTTCTTAACACGTTCATTAAGCAATGCCTAACTGCACATTAAGGTTCACTGTTGCAGTTTATGAATTTTGACAAATTGATGTTATAAACCCACATGTACAGTATTTCATAGTAGTTTTACTATCTCCAAATAAAGTTACATCTGTTCCATAGAAATAATGCAAATAATGAATATGTGTCAAGACAGCTCACAAAACTTCATCAGCCCCTTTTGCAAGTGGGCAGTAGCCATTTCTCTTTTTAGTTCTTGGGAGAGCAGGGCGGGCTGAGGTCCCTTTGCTCTACCTGTTCAGTTCCATTGATTCAACTGTTACTATTTTTGTATTTTCTAGAATGTCATATTATTGGAATCAAACAGTAACTAGCTATTCCTGACCTTTTTAATAGTAGCCATTTGTTTTATTTTCAAGGCTTACTGCATTTTAGTATTGAAAGAATTATAATAAATGGATGTCCATTAAAAATAAAAAAAAATACAGTAGGGTTCAGATTGGGATGCCTTACTCAAGTAATTTTGTAATTAAAAAAAATATGCATAGTCACTGAATTACTGAAATACAAGGTTGCAAATAAGCTAATAAAATTGTACACTGGCTGTTAGTTATTTTTAAAAAAGCCCAATCAATGCACTACATTGGATAAAATGTTTTGGTGAGTCAAAACCAATTAGATTAAAAATTTCCTTTACAAACTTAAGATAGATGCCTAAAACTGACCAGTGTGACTCTAACAATTAAATGAAAATGTTTAAAAATAAAAAAGTAACAGAAACAAGCAAAAGCTCTCCAATCCATGAGGATTTCGGCAGAAGGGCTTTCACACATGTGATACATTTGCATATGTAATAAAAACTAGGTATTGTACTCTTTAATAGGATATGATGACAGGCACAAGCATGGCACACTGCTGAGGTTCAACTCCATAGGTCCCATCACTGACTCACTAAGATCTTAGGGTAAATCACTCTGATCCTCTGTAGGTTTATCGGCCTGCATGTGTGAGTAACTGGTATAAGTATTTACTCCTAAAATGGTAAATGAGACAGTCCATATACTTAGAACAGAGCTTGACAATTAATAAATGCTCAGGAAAGTCAACTGTAATTATGGTTGTGCAAGTACCTGTACACATTTTCAACAAGTCAACTCCACACATCAATGCACCATCAGGTACCTGCTGCCCTGGTGGGACATACTGCTCGTGCTCTCCCAGTGGCTCTCTGTCCTGCCTGGACTAATACTCAAAATCCTTGCTTTGGCCCTGCATACTCCAGGTTCTGACCATTTCTCAGAGCTTGCTATCAGTTGGGACATATTTGTGCCTGCTTCCAATATGTATGGCTATGTTCTTCATTTCACTTGGTTTTATATTCAAATGCCACTAGAAACAGATCTTTTCCAAAAATTTCATTGATAGCATTTTCTGCTTCTTCTTCCTCCTGCTCCTTATCTCCTTGTTCCCTTTTATTTATACTTGTGTATTGTGGTTATACCTATAGATTTAATCACTGTTTAAAAGTCTGTCTTGTTCCCTTCTGGAACGTAAACTCAGTGAGGCCCGGCAGAATGTCTTAGACATATCCATAGTCTAAGTTTAAGCCATTGCCTGCATTTAGGAGCTATTCTATTGAAGTCAACAAACTAAACAACTAACAGGATATACAAATGTGCAATCCAGGTCTATCCTGTGGAGGCTAAAGATCCCGAATGAAAGAGAGAACATTTGTAATGTTTACAATGTATTATTGCCTTAAGCACTTTAAATTTTCAAACATGGATAAAGTGAGTAATCCATGTTCATTATGTCCATCTGAGAGAGAACAGATTACAAATCCCTTCATGTACATTCACTAAATTGAGAAAAGAACTAAAACCACAGTTGACTGAGTCTAGTTGATCACTGGTAGTTAAAGTATGAGTCAGGAGGAACATGCATAAGATACTAGGAATATGCCATATAAGATGGGACTAGCAGACATTTATATTTTACATAGCTAGTTAATGCTAATGTGCAATTCTAGTTCTGTTGCCATTTCTTTTCTATTCTTTTGGCCAAATCAAAGTTGTATTAGGTCATTGTTGTGGACTAGGCTCCTGCCCTAAGTCTCAACAAGTAAGACTAAAATAATAATAATAGTAATAATAATATTAATATTAATATTAATATTAATGGAGTCACCTATACTAAAGCTTCATATCTCCAAACTGAAACCAAGCTGTTACTTGACCTTCTGGAAAATGGAGAACAACCAAGTCTCCTAAACAGGTGGGTTTCAATCAGCATGACAATGAATCCACTCTGCTTTTATCCTGATCAAAATATAACTCAACAAGGAAGAATCAGTTATTTTTCCACTGTCATGTCTCTCTGTGCATGCATGACACACTAGGAAAATTAACCATGAAGTAAGTACTTTGCTCTTGTTTTTCATTTTCTGCTTTCTGCATGCTGCTCTGCTTATAAAACTACTCTTCTGCACAGCTCAGTGGATATTTATCTACTTATCAGGATGAAGTACTACAATTTAAAGCCAATCAAGTTTTTTTTTTTTTTTTTGTATTTAGTGCAGGGTCTACAGGTTCTACAGGGTCACACTACACAAATCAGACTTGTGGTCATCCTCCTGTTTTCAGCTTTCCAAGTGCTGGGATTGTAGGAGGGCACTACCACGCCCAGTCTGAATGGATGTCTCAGCATGCCCCAGGGGGAGGGGGGCCAGCATGGCAGGCCAGGATCGAACCTCCGACCCCTGTGTCTGCCTAAGCAGGTGCTTTAATATGCTGAGCTATCTGGCTGGCACTTCAAGATTTTAAAATTGGTTACAATTTTGCTTTTCAACAATTTCATCACCTAAAGAGGTGAATGGAAAGCCTTTGACCAGACCCTTCCCCAGTTACACAGATGCTGGGAGGAGAGAAGGGTTCTAGAGAGCATAAGGCTCAGTTTCTGGAAGTTCATGCAGCCACACCCTTCAGCCTTTACTGAAGCCAAGGCATGAGACAGAAGTCCTTCTGTCCCATGGACTTTGGAGCTGTGGGGGGAAGAAAAGCAAAGAACAAAGAAAAAGTACAAGCTTCTGATTCAGAAGCACTATGTCTCACACACTGTGAAGCTTTGAATGTTCATGTATTACCAGGACAGGACCTCGTGCACAAAGGGCCCAGCTTGATCAATGGAAAGTTCTGAATGCTTCCTTTCATCAGGGTGAAAATAAAGACATCATTTCACAGCTTATGGAAACAACTTTTGAAGAAGATCATGGTCCAGCCTATTTTGTTTAATCAGGCTTTCTAAGTAAAGTAATGCAGCAAGCAAAATTATTGTTTCATACCATTAATATTAGTTTTAGAGAAATACCACACTTGAAGGACACATACGGTACCTCAGGGACATGTATGATTCTGGCTTCATCACTTACTAGGTGGCTTTGAGCACATTATCTTCTAATTTGCTATTAAAACAATAGGTGAAATTATCTACCTCACAGAAAGATTTCGAAGAATAAAAGCACATAAAAGCACTTGGCATATTACTTTTCATTTACTATGAATGAATGCAAAGTATTATATTTATTTTATACCTAGAATTTGCTATTTCGATTATCTAATTTTTCTTCTTTCTTTTAGTAATAGACTTTCTAGTTTTAGAAGAGCATGTGGCTGTCCCATAAAAGGCCAGGGGGACAGGAACAGGGACAGGGATTCTTAATTCTATCTTCTGGTGTAAGAAATGGGTAACTCACTGAAAGGAGGGGGCAGTCTGTCCTGAGCTCTTCCCTCCGGGTAGGGAGTAGACACGATAGTGACCACCACTAGGCCCATGTCATACAAACACTGCAGTGAACAGGGAGCAAGGAGGAGGGCTGAGACTCTGAGGAATTCACCCTGCCTGCTGCTCCCAGAGTTCTCACCTTCTGGAAATTAGAAGCTTGAAAAAAAATACTCTTAAAACTATAATTACTTGGTTTCTGCTAAGAGGCTAAAAAACATTCTGCCCAGTGCAGTGTATTTACTCAGTTTTAAAGCACAGAAGCTTCTAGTAAGGTATCTTGGTAGGTTGCCACCCCATGATGTCAAGTCCTTCTTAAACAAAGACAACTTCCTCCTGCTCAAATGATGACACTTTACAAGTCACACCATCTCTGGGTTCAGGCAATGGACACTTGGATGTCAGTGACAGAAAACCAGACTAAGAAAAGGGCAGCCTGCCAGCGAGAGGGCTGCTGCTCACTCACGATGGTGCAAGGACATGGCCAAAGGTGGGTGGGGCTGGCACTCCTGCCGGTACACAAATGGGCCACCTGATATGCCAGTAGCAGGTATGGGAAGGTGAGGCCTCCCCTTGGTGCTGTCAACCTACCAGCCTGAGGTAGTTCTGCAGCATCTGAAGAGGGATCATGGAAGCATAAGTCACGCTATCAAGGCAGCCTTCTAGGGGACCTGTAAAAAACAAAGACACACAAGGAGAACTGGCTCAAAATGCAACAGAACCTATCATCAAGGAAATAGTACATTTAAGGATTTATGTAGGCAGAGCTAACATATGGCCAAGAAGCACCAGTGGGCCTCTGTACTGAGAACAACTCCATGTTGTACTGACTGGCAAATACCCTTGCTCCCTTGAGTGAGCCTTGCTCACCTTCCTGGGAGCAGGAAGCCTTACCTCCTAGAAATCACAGGGAGGGATGCCAGGTCCCAGCCCTCTGTAGCTGGCATCTGCCAACTGCTGGCTTCAATGTTATACTGCTTCTAAGCAAAAGTTATCCTAGGTAGTCTCAGTCTTAAGAAAGTTTAGCCCTGGCCAGTACTAATGTATGGACCTGGGGTCTGCTGTTCTGCCCCAAGTTCCACTGCCACTATCTCAGTACATTGCGTGTACATGAAAGGCATTTTCTAGGGAGAACCCTCTCTCTTTCAATTGCAGTAAGTATAGTTTAAACAATAAAATAAAACATTAGTTCAGACAAGATCTTTGAAAGTATATTCCCAAGTACAGGACAGGAGTAACCTTTTCAATCCAGGGCTAAGAAATCGAGTGTTGCTGCATCATTTACTAGCACCATATTAGGTAAGAAAAATAAAGGCCAGTACAATATCCAGAAGCTATAGGACTCAAGGAAAGCATTTCTAAGAGGGAAGCTACAGCTGTCAATGCTGTTAGAAAAACAGAGTAAATGCAAGTAAATAGTGTAATAGCAAACCTCAAGTCCTACAAAAACAAGACAAATTGATACCTAAAGCCCAAACAAGGAAGGAAATTTAAAAGATCAGAACAAAACCTAATAAACTGAGACAAAAAAGAACACCAGAAATAATTAATGAATCAAAGAGCTGGTTTTTTCAAAAGAATAAAGGAACTAGAGAAACCCTTTGCCAATCTTTACCAACAAAGGAAAGAAAGACCTATATCAATGCAATTATAAACAAAAATGGTGAAATCACAATAAGCACAGCCAAAATTCTAAAGATTGTTAGTAACTACTTCAAAACCCGTATTCCAATAATAAACTGGGGAATGCAGAAGATATAAATAGGTTCCTAGATACATATACATTCCTAAAATGACAACAAGAAGATATAAAAACCCTGAATAATCCAACAATAGGGAATGAATGTGAGGTAGTAATGGGAGCCTAATAAGTAAGAAAAGCCCAGGACCCAAGAACTCTCCACTAATTCTACAACAACTTCAAGAACCATCTAAAAATGAATATTCCAAAAATAAATAAATGAATGAATGAATGAATAAATAAATAAATAAGGGGCTGCGTAGACGGCTCAGTAGAATAAGCTCTTCCCTTGGCAAGCGCAAGGGCCTGACTTCAATCTCTGGTTCTGCACCCCTGCAAAAAAACCCTAATATTCCTCAAACTCTTTAAAATACAATTGAAAGGGAACAAGTACTGTCAAGCTCATTCCTGGAAGCTGGCACTGCCTCGATTCTAAAACCAGACAAAGATTCAACTTAAAAAAAGAAAAGAGCAATCTCCTTAACGAACACAGCTGCAAAAATCAGCAACAAGATCCCAGGATCCACAATGAAACGAATCACTAAAAAGATCATACATTTTGACCAAATGGGCTTTATCACAGAGTTGTAAGGATAGTTCCCCATATGCATATATGAATACAGCACATAAACAGAGCATACAAATCACATGATCTTCTTAACAGATGCAGGAAAACCCTTAAATAAATTGCAACATCTGTTTATGATAAAAAGCTGGAAGAAAATAGATATAGAAAGACCTTATTTCAATGTTATAAAGGCTATTTATGACAAACCTACTGTCAGCGATACAAAGAGCCTGCTGAAGCATGCGTGCCACAGGTTTGGCACCATGGCCTAGGGTCTTTGCACCCAAGTGTATCTGAAGGCAAGATGTAAAAGACATTTCTCTCCTCACTGAACCTGGGACCCTCACTCTGGGCTCGAGGGTAAATGGGAATGACAGCAGGCAAGGACAGGGTAGACACCACCACAGATGTTAGGAGCATGGCTTTTGATTTCTCTTCCTTAATCAAATGTTGTTTGTTTTTTTTTAAATAAATCCACTTACTTCTTTGTTGGAGACCACACACATGCACATGCACACATGCACACACATGCACAGTTAGAGAACACTGAAGCCAACGTGTGGCCTTAAGAAGCAGCACCGTGATCAGATATGAAGCCAGCGCTCCTTGGAAACCTCCACGGGCTGCACCAGCCTTACCTGACAACAATACCGTGACATGCTCCACCTTGCTCTTCTTCAGAAAGTCCCACAGTGACTGGGTGCAGCTCTGGCCAGCCGGCCATGGTACGTTTCCTAGTTCAAGAAATGCAAGCAATGTCGAGGCCAGCTTGGACACGATGCTGTCCTAAGGGCAAACCTACATGGTCCTCTGTGAAGCTGCCAAGGAATCCAGAGATTATGTTGCCAAAGGCATATGCAGGACGCAGAGTCACACAAGACCTGCACTTCCTAAGCAGGGAGGAACCAAAAACCTATTGTTTAAGGACACAAGTGTTTTGCATTACTAGGGAAGCATTAAGAGAAATATCTAGAGAACAAAGTATAGCCAAAGAAGTATAGAGTAAATTCTCAAGAACAAACCTGATCAAAATCTAAAACCATTTTCATGGTTCTTCCAATGGCTATTTTACAAAGTCTGAAACAACTTGCATAAGACATCAGATCCTTTACACTGGGCCATACATTTCTTTCTCTTTCTTTCCTTCTTTTTGTGATACCAGGGATCAAACTCAGGACCTTGTGCTTACCAGGCAAGCACTTATTTCACTGAGCTATTTCCCTGGCCCAGGGCCACGCATTTCTTAACAGCAAAGTTTTTTTCTTTATTTTGGGGGGTGGGGGAGGGAAATACTTTCAGATGGTTAATATAAGGCAAGCTTTTTCAGTCCTGGATTTTGGCTCATTCTCATTGAATGGGACCAAATTCATAGGTGATTTTTCTAGGGATGGATTAGTAACAAGTGTCTCTTTCCATCCATT
Source organism: Ctenomys sociabilis (assembly GCA_004027165.1). NCBI lineage: Eukaryota > Metazoa > Chordata > Mammalia > Rodentia > Ctenomyidae > Ctenomys > Ctenomys sociabilis. The sequence goes on from PVKA01010374.1 coordinate 58,121, forward strand.
CCTTTCCACAAGTCAATTCCTTCAAATATCTATTTTCAGTGTGCCCTAATATTCATATGTGCTTAAGTTATAGATCCACCAAAGCACACAGATACATTAATAATGATGTCTCAATTACCAATTGTCACATTGCTGCAGCTAAGCATGAGGCCTTTAGCCATAAAAATGCAACAATTTTTAGATATGAAATGCTACTCCAGCAGACTACACCTTCATGTAAGCAGAAACACTGGAACAGTAAGGAAGAAAATGTCATAGGGGTCAACAGCTGGTGGTGGGGAACAGTAATTTGTCTGTAGTAGCTTTCTTATCAGCTGAGTGAGGGTAGACAGGGGACCATTTCCTTCAAAAACATTGTCCCCCTGACTTCCTGTATCAGATCGCTAGGCGGAACCATCATTGGAGTAATACTCTGTGAGCAAAATGTGTTCCTGAAGCCTTGTATCACTTTCTTACTGCAATCATTTAATATATAATTCATTTAATGTATAATAACTGTATAATTATTTTAATGATCTTGCCAAAGACTAATAAGTCAAATTATAATAAATAATTTGCTCTGAAAACTAGCAGCAGGATAATTTTGGAATGTACATTAGCATACATGAGTGAACAGAACACCACACTTTCTGCCAGAATAAGCTATGCACATTAACAGGACTGTAGAAGTCTGCCCTTCTCTTACCCTTGATTATTTTTTTCTGATTTTAAAAAGTATCAGACTACACAGTTATTGCAAAAGTAGCTTCCCACAAATGCTAGTTCTCTGGTCCAAGTCAGAAGAAACCATCAGGAGGCAACTAATATCTAACATTTACAGGGCTCTTACTATGCACACTGGAAAGTGAATCTTAAGTTCTCTGGAGTTGTCTACCAAGGAAAAACTAGCTATCACTCTGACCCAGCCCAAGTAGGAGCTTAGATTATGACTTCATTACAGGATTTCTGCCAACTCCAGACTTGATTCAGGAACCTGCCCTGGTGCCAAGGTGTCAGTGCTCCATAACACCTACAGCAATGGCCCAAAAGGGCTGGGTTCGGACTTGGTGCATTAGCGAACAGCTATGATGTGGTTAGCTTCTTGCATTTATCTAGCTTGCAAGTCTAGTCACAAAGCCTCACCAAAGGTTTTCATGCTCTTTACTCTCTAGTACTATTGGAGGCATGAAGGCATTTTTTACATTAACAGCAGTACATTATGTAATGGCTACATCGTGAGTAGTTAACGTTTGCAGCACTGGCAGCTGCCCCAAGTGAGCTACGAAGATGCTTGATCAAGGAACTGAGTATCAAGTTATAAAGCTTGCACACACAAATAACCCCCCAAATTTACCTAGTGTGATGGATCGGACACTGCTGGCACTGAGGCCGATGTTGGAACCAGTGGTATTAGTAAGTGCCACGTCTCCCAGACTGCTCCATCCATCAGAAGAAATGGTTTGGAAATGATGTGTCAGGGCCTGACTCACTGCTTTCGAAAAATCATCCCAAGATGTCTGTTTGCGGATATTTAAAGTACATATTGTGTTTTCACATTCAAAGTCATCACAGTCATACTTGCCGGGTGGAATCTCACCCACGGAAAGCCGTAGGGGTATTTTAAGAGCATCTGTTAAAAGAATAGAAGAATTAGAAGTTTAAGAAAAATGATCACAAAAACAGCAAAGCATGCATATATAAGCATTTAAAAAGAAACCAAAGAACAGCTTTTTTATTTCTTCCAATAATATTCAATTGAACTTTCATAATACTAAGTTTTGGTCTCCTAATCACTTCATAGTTTGTTAGAAGCATATTGTTTGAACTATCTCTTTTTTAGCTTTCTTCATTTCATTGACAGCTCCTCAAGCTGCTTTTAAAAAAAAAGAAAAAAAAACTGAGAACAATAGAGCTTGCCCTCAACTTTGACTCCTAAGGATGATTCTTGCTTTTATAGATACTGTCATAAATGAGTCAGGTGGTATTTGTGGTTTTTATAAAGATAGCGGCTTGGGCATCATACAGACCTTGGCCTGGGCCTGGGGTTCAACCTTCTCCTAAGTGTAGTTTTTGGTTAATTGCCTCGATCTTCCAGTTTTCAATTTCTTCTGCAGAGAGATTATGTACTGAGTTGTGATGAAGAGTAAGCGGATTTGTGTTTGTGACAAACTTGAGACACTGTTTGCTGTATAGCAAATATTAGCAAGTACTTGCGAAGCAGCAAACATGGCAGCAGGGGCATCATGAATTACTTTCCTGATCTTGGCACCCACCGACGGGCTCCACTGGGCAGCCAGTGCCCCACATGCCCCTGTTCTTGTGAACTGAGCTGTGCATGCCCCCAAATCTTCTGTCTCATGAACTCATCACTGTTGTTAGAGAATTTAACATCCTATAAACTGATGAAGTATAAGCTACAATTATTAAGAAAATGAAGTTTAAAACTTTAGAGAAACTTCATGGAGTTGGTGCCAAGTGTTATCTAATAGGGTATGAATGAGATAATTACAAAGTTAGAAAACAAAATTAATCTCTGGACAGTTTACTTCTCAAATGTGTTCACATACTCAAACCCAAGGCATTCCAGAAGATGCACAAGGGAATGCTTTGTGTAAAATTCCTCAATCAGTGGAAGAGTTCTAAAGTGAAGAATACTTAAACTTTGGTAGGCTTTAATATTAATACTAATTTCAGTTCTTGGGAGAATGATCGAGGGGCCAGCCTGGACTACAAGGCCAGATCCTATCTCAAACAGTTTTTAAATGTTTTAGGATCCTTTTCTTTAACTAATTTTCCCATTGAATGACACGATGCTGTACTATTTTCTTTTCCGCTGGTTCTCAGTTACCTGTTCAACAGTATTGCGCATAAATGACCCTTCTCTTCTCCTTACCCAACTCTGGAGAGATCCTCCCCAATCTCACTACTTGCCCTTTCCTTCTGTTTTTTTGTGTGCTGCTCCCTCCACTCAATCCAGACCTAAATGACAAAGTGCTGCTTCAAAGTTCTCCTCCACATTTTCTGCATTCACTCTGTTAGTGATCTCATCCGGCTCTAAGACTTTAATTTCATGGAGAGCCTGCTGACTGTCAGCCTTCACTCCAGAAGTCCTGCTGATCTGACACTGGGCTCCCCCAGACATCCATAACACATACCCAGAACTGAGCTCCTGCTCTTATGAGCAAAGCCTGCCTCACCCACACCTCCCCTTGGCAGGAGATGGGAGGTGCGTCCTGCCACCTGCTCAGGCTGAAATTGTCCAATGACCTGTGAATCCCTCCTATCAGCCTCCCATTCAATCCATTAGAAAGTCCACCACCTTTCTGTTCTATACCTTAGAACCTAAGAGCTCTACACCACTGCATCTGCAGCAATCCTAAATTACTACCATTGTTTCTCACCTGTAAAACAAGTCATAACCTAAGGGACACCCTGGATTCTACTGTACAATCTATTTTTAACAAAGCAGCTGGTAATAGTTAAAATATACATCAGATGTCTGTCACTATGGCTGTCTTAACTTCTTACAACGACTTACAAGTTCCAATAAAAATCTGCACCTTGCCTGATCTATTTTCCTACTTTCCACCCTTATTCATTACAACCCAGTCACCAGAAACACTGGGCCCCTCCTACCCTAGGGCCTCTGCCCCTTGGGATTACACACATGCGCCACCATGCTCTGTCTCAGTGGCCAGCTCAGTAGGCCTGATGGGCATTCTTAAAATTAAAACCCACCCTCAAACTCCCACACACTTTTGGACTTTTTCATAGTACATTTCCCCATCTTGTAGTCATGTATAAATTGTTTTTTATGTTTACTCTTCGTTTAGAGCATCAGGATAAAAGGTTTTCTTAAAATTTTTCTCTTACCTCATGTTAGGATACTGACACTCATATAAATGAACTTAGTAATCATTTGTTGAGTGAATTAATTAAAGGGTAGAATTCTGTAACAGTAATACTCACTGCTTAAAATACTTAGCTTCTGCCTACAGAAAGAACTGCATGAAACTTGGCTCCTTCTTAGCAACAGCTCTTATTTGCTGAATTTATCTTGAGTCCCTTCTGAACCCAACCTTTGGGAATTTTACAGTACAGTACTGAGTGACTTCTCCCTTTCCAACATGGTCTCCTGGCTAAAGGAAAGTAACATTTTTTTCTGAATCTCTAACTTCCCATTTCTTTCTCAGTCTTCTTGAGCCATGTCCCGCTTAGTGTGCACTTACAACTGGGGTTCCTCTGGCTTGCCTTAGTCCCTTCTGCTCACCCACCTGCTCACTACCTGCATAACAGCACACCTGTGACATGCCACCTGTGGCCACCTCTTGCAGCCTTGGAGCCACCTAGCCTGCTCTGGTCCTGTGCTCTCCTCCCCAGTACAGTCATGTACCAGTAATACAGTACGGTACGGTGCTGAGGCAAAATAACTGTGGGTCTCAGTAGTTTGTCCCAGTGACGGGAAAGGGATGAGCATATCTCTCCTTCTTGAACGTCACACAAAGATTCCATGGCACCATGCTCTTTGAAACATCCCAGTATGCTGTTGGCTCAACAGGCACAAATCTACTTTGGGCCTGATGCTTCAATTCTCACTTGAATCCTTCACTGGGAACCTCTTACTTAACCTACTCCATGCACATTTTCCCTTTCCCTCACTCAGAGGTCCTGATGTGGAGTTATATATTTAAAATTCCACATAGATGGTTTTAGATTATGAATCATTTCATAATTTTTCACTTAATATTGTTAACCTATCTATGGTGATTTAAATAGATAAAATTTATTTTTAACTTCAAATTATTAACTTTCTACATCTTTTCTCTATTATCTATTCCATAACAGATTTCCAACTGGAATGCTTTCAGTTTTCACCAGTTACACACAATGCTTCCAGAAGCACCTCTCTCTCTCCTGGTACACATGTGCTGCATTACCTTCAGAGTATGTTCTGAGACAAGGACAGAAAATGTTTGTTGAGCAAATGGTCTGTTCTTCTGTATTTATTTTTGTATTTCATTCATGCTCACAGTTTCCACCATCAGCCTTATGCAATGCTCTTCCAATCAAAATGCACTTCCTATCATTTTTCCCTTTCTCAGTCTGTCAAAAATCACAAATCTTGGAGATTTTAAGAAATTACACTTATACAAACCTCAAAGCAAGGTCATGGGTTATGATGTCCTGGTGAAGGTGCCCTCCTTCAAAGCCACCCCGCTGCCACTGTTCCACAAGTTACACTTTTAGATGCTGCCTGTGTGTCTGAGGTGGAGTTATGCTTGGATCCCCCATACCAGTCTTTTATTTGTTAAAGTCCTCCTTAAGAATTTTCCCTACTTATAAGCAAAATAAACCAGACCCACATGTGCAAATATTGTATAGTCTCCCTAGTATAACTCAAAAGAAGAATTACAACTAGGAATGTATAACACAATTAAAAGGAAAGTGAGAACTTGAGGACTGGACAATGAGGAGAGGGCAAGAGAAATGCTGAGAAACATGACAGAGGCAAGACCATTCACTTACACTAGATGGATAAGACAATGATCCTGAGAAACATCAGGAGATTTTCAAAACTAGCAGTTAAGTGGCAGGATTCTCACCCCAACTAACTATATATGCTGATACCTGTGAACCAAGCAACTGCACTGAATTTAACAAAGTGTAATAGAAGGATCACACTCCAAATGCCTGCATTCTGGTCTGCTAAATGTGTACTTCTTGTCATGACATACCAGCCATTACTACACTGCCCTTTTTTAAAGGGTAGTAAATGAAAAATAAGATGAAAAATGTCACAAGACATTCATGTTCCAATGCTACTATGCTATATATGGATGAATTTCTAAATATCTATGTAAGTATGCATTCCTATTTTTTAATTTTTTTTTTCTTCTTCATATTCTGCATGGACTTAGAGTTTAGTATCTCAATACTTGATGGGAAAATACATGTTCCATGTTATTCCTATGATGTCTGATATTTAGACTAATAGCGTGGGCAAAGTGAATGGCATATGCTGCAGGGTACTAGTCAGCTTTTCTTCTGGATGGTTAACAACCTAAATTCACAGATCAAAATTGGAGAAAAAGAAAGGCTGAAAAGTTAGCCAAAATTTTGGCCCCAGCCTTTCAAGGTCAGTGAAGACTCAGGACATATGAGAACCTGTACTATAACATCATGTAACTCAGGAGTGCCCCAAATTTTCTGATCAAGGAGATTATGGGGCCACAGAGGAATATGATCAATGATGTATACTGTGCCTAAGGAGAGTCACATGGAGAGAAAACTTTCTCTCAGGCTTCTACAGAGAGCAAACTGGTCAAGCAATGGCTGTGACTCATCCACAAGGCTGACACTGACAAGGGATCTACAAAGAGCGATACTGGGTTATAGGATAAACCTTTAGGTTACCTGACTGACCTTATCTGATGTGAAAGTTACATTTTTTTGTTATATAGGTTTTGCTTTAACTCAGTTTTAACCATCCAGCAGAAAAGTATAAAAATGGAGGTATATAAAGTAAACTTACATTAATATAATGAGCTGTGAACAGCTCAAGTCAACAACTTTTGTGGATAACTCACTTCTGTTGTGGACTGCTGATCTG
>PVKA01010375.1:0-29125 GCA_004027165.1 Ctenomys sociabilis
CTGCCACGCCTCCCATTTGCACTCTGCTCCTTGCTACCTCCATAAAAGGTTTCTCTCTGCCATGTGCAGCTCTGCCTTGGAGCCAGCTGAGTATGGGCTGAAGTCTCCAGTAACTGTGAACGAAATAAACCTTTCCTTCCTTCATTTTGGGTGTTGGGTATTTGTCCCAATGAGGAGAGAAGAGTAACCAGGATAGGCAGGAAGGCTGGACTCAGCTGGAGCCAGGACCTTGAAAGCCTACCTGTATGTCCAGCCTGGCAGGTTTAGGGTCACCGGGGCTCAGAGCTCCCATTAAGAGGGTGTTCTAGGAGACCCAGACTGCCACAGCAAAGCTTCTTGGAATTCAGTCTCAGGACTTTCAGGATGTCACTTTTACCACTGTTGGCCTGGCAGCTCAGTAAGTCCTGCCCAGAATGAAGGGGTTAGTGGTGAGGCCTCACTTCACTACGGGAAGGATAGTAATGAGCTAGCAAGGAGTTATGGCCCACCTTGAATGTATCTCACATTGCCTGAGGCTTTGCTCCTCAGGGATACAGCCTAAGGCAAGGGTCTGCAGAATGCTTCAGGATCTGGCTCTTCCCTGCCACTAAGAGCATCTCACGCAAACATTCACCTTCATGCCAGACATATCAGGCTCCTCCCTGTTTTTCTTGTTTTGGATTTATTTTTAAATTTTATTTATTATTATTATTTTTTTATTGAAGAATAGCAATGAGACAGTTTCAAGACAAATTGACAGGACAGATTCAACAAATCAATACATTGCAAAATGTTTTCGTAATGTTTCAGTGTCGTCTAAGGTGATATTATACTAACATGATATTATACTTACAGGCATTAATATAGCAGATGTCTCTAATCAGTGAATGAAAAGAGTGCAGCTATATACCTATCTTATTTCTGTACAGCTGATTTACATCACAGATTCGACAATTAACACCCTCTACCTTGTTATCGCCCCAGTGTCTGTCCATATTACTAGAAGACAACATAATATCTTGTCCAACCACTATTAGTGCAAATCTTGCTTCTCATAGAATTATGCAGAAGCACGGCATATTTATCCTAACTGTACTGTTTATATACACACCTCATGATTCTTCCTTTGTATCCCCCCCCTTTTTCTTGTCTAGACCTGTCAGAGATGGACACTCCATTGTCATTAAACCAATTTAGGTGCCTGAACTCTGTGACACAATCCAACACAGTCCAGCATTCCACATTAATAGTGAGTTATCTGAAGAAGTTGTTGACCATAGCCATTTACAGCTCAATTTATTATTATGGCCCCACATTATATACCATTTTTATACTCCTTGCTGTCTTTCTAACATTCCATGTCCCATCTTGATTCTGTGTTTTCTTTAATTTCCTTACTATAAACAAGATAAATTATGCCACAGAATCTTCTTAATAGATATTCACACTCTTTTTCCAGTACCCTTCAACTTGACTCTTGCCTCCCTAGGTTGGACTCCACCACCTCCATTCCAGCTAGATAGTGACCTTTCTTTCTGGGCCTGCCTCCCAACTGGGCCAATATCTATTTCTTTGTTGATCAGATCAATTAGAAGCTGCCCATCAAGTCATTGTCAAGCTTAAAAAGTCAAAAAGAGATTCTCTAAAGGGTAATGACACTTACGTGGGAAAAGCACAGAATGGAAATGTGTTCCATAGTTAAGCATGAGGGCATTAAAAAAGCTTGAAGCAGCTGGGCATGGTGGTCCCTACCTCTAATCTAATCGCTCAGGAGGCTGAGAAAGGAGGATGGATACAAGTTTGAAGTCAGCTCAGGCTAAAAAGTGAGTTCAAGGTCAGCCTGAAATGCATAGTGAAATCCTGACTCATAGAGACAAAATTAAAAAATCACTCAAAGGCTTGGTCTGTATTCCCTTGACCAAAAAAAAAAAAAGCTTCCAGACCCTATTCTGGATCTCTTTCAAGGTCCAGATCAAGTTCCAGAGATTAATCCAGAACTCTGTTCTTTGCACACTGTTATGGAATGCTTTCCTGCTTGCTTAGGCCGTTGCTCGTCCATGTCTGTACTTGGCCTCTTCTGCAGGAGCATGTCCTGAGAACAGTGTCACACAAAAATTTGATTTGTGGCCAAATTTGATGAAAAAGATGAGGCTCTAAACGACCCTCTCCCTTCTTTGTCAAATTAAGATAACTGATTTTATAGCTTTTGAGCTAAACTAACTTTTGTAAAGACTAAGCTCATTTAGTTTTTTTTAAGTATTTCAGCAGGATCTGCTGCAGGGTTTGTTTTTGTTTTGTTTGCTTATTTTTAAATTAGTTGCTTCAAGCTTTGGCTACTTAAGGCTTTAGAGGGAGAAGCTACTTTTCAATTATGTTAGCTTTTTATAAAGCTTCTGTTATATAAGTTTTAAATAAAAGTTTGCTACAAAAAAAAGGAAACAATGAGGAAGATTGGCTGTGTGGGTATTCATAATTCCAGCACTGAGAGTCTGACACTAGAGATTGCAAATTCAAGCCTAACCTAGGCAACTTAGTGACTTTGTTAGAACCTGTCTCAACATTTTAAAAAAAACAATTATTTAAAAAACTAGTAGTGTAGCTCAGTGCAAAGGCCTTGGGCTCAATCCCTAGCACCAAAAAAGAGTATTACATAGAATGTATTTACTCAGTAATCTCTGCCTATAAGGGTTAACAAGGGTAATACCAGCTCCGTGTTGAACGGACAGTTGCTGAGCTGATGTCCTTGCAGCAGTATCTTTTGTGTAAGGTTACAGTGGGCTTTGCACAAAATTAGGTTCTGGGAGTCTTTTTGACTGTTATTATTATTTATGGGATTTTGATTTAAATCCCCTGGTTAAGTCGCATTTCCTGCAAGGCAATGGTGTGTAAAAACCCTACCTTCAAAACCTCACAGTTTTAGTGAGTGAGTGAGTGAGTGAATGAGTGAGTGAGTTATATGTGTTAGGAACTAAAACAAGCAACTGTGTTTTGATCCTTGTGAATTTTGCTCTGTCATGTGAGGGATGAGAAGGTGTCAGCTGAGATGATCTGAAGCAACTATTTGATTTAAACAATGGAATGCTACAAGTGGTTGATTGATTGATTGTCCCTACACCCTCAAGTATCTTCCTGTCTCTGGATGGACTTGGTTGATGACTTAGTTGATCTCTTTCTTGTTCCTTATTTTGTTCTTGCAGTATACCTTCTTCATCTGGAAATAACCAGATCAATCTTCAGCCCTTCCCTGCTCATAGCAGCTAGGGGTAGCTCTTCAGAAAGGGGGAATATTACAGACAGCTGAGTTAGTTAGAACTATTATAGGCAGTAAGACAGTGCTGGGTCCTCAAGAGAGTCAATATAAAAGCTGCAAATTCATTACAATTATGGAGGTGCATCTGTTGGAGCCCAAGCCTCAAGAAAAAGACAAAATGGCAAGGCCTACTGCTTCCCCAAGAGTAAACCATAACACCTACGATCCAATAAAGTCTAGATAGCATCAGTTACCTTAGTGGCTGAGCAAGACCCTTGGACCCATCCTTTAATTTTTGGAAACACGAACCTGGTATATCAGACACCTAGCAGGCTGGGGGTTATATTTATTTCTCCTATATAATCTTAAGGGCCTACATCATTTGGAACCCCCAGTGAGATAAGTGGAAGGAGATAAGAGTCTGTGCCTGCTTTATAGATTCTGGATTGTGATTCATTAGATACCCAGAAATCATCACCCTTATGTGTCAATTGCTTAAGACAGGGCATAAAAATTCTTTTTTCTTTCTTTTTTTTTTTTTTTAAATACATTTGGAATAGAGTCTCACTATGCAGTTCAGACTCATAGCGATCCTCCTGTTTTCAGCCTCCCTAGCACTGGGATTACAGGTGTGTGCCACTACCCTGGTCTCAGTGGCCAGTTCAGCGTGCCTGGGGGAGGGGCTAGTGCAGCGTGTGGTACAGGGTCCCTGAGCTTGCCTAAGCTAGCACTTAGTCCTCTGAGCTATTTTGCCAACCCTGTAAAAAGTCTTGTCTTTGTATTAATTTTTTTTTTTTAATCAAAAGATCACAACCTGCTAGGTTTCTGATAAACTGAGTTGGTGTTTCCCCAAATTGAAGAATGAATCCTGAGGAATAATTGAAGTTAAGAGGAAGAAATTTTGAGGTAAAGACAGCTCCTGCAGACCAAATAGCTCAGTGGATTAAAGCGCCTTCAAGCAGGTTCAGGGGTCAGGGATTCAATCCCCAGGCCTGTTGTGACAGCCCTGCCTCTGGGGCACACTGAGACAGCAATTGAGGCTGGACATAGTGGCTTGTGCCTATAATCCCAGCTCTCCAGAGGTTGTAAGCAGGGGGATCGCTATGAGTGTGACCTAGTAGTGAGACCCTGAGCACCCTGTAGACCCTTCCCTAAAATATTAAAAACAAACAAACAAACAAAAAAAGACAGCTCCTGAGAGAAACAGGAGGGACCCAGAAAGTGGATTATCCCACAAGCCCACTTCACAGAGGAAGTTTTATAGTAAAATTATGAGGTGGGTACAATGTGGGCTAGAGCTGTGACCAACCAATGAGATTATAAGTGTAGCCATTTAGATAATGATCTAATAGGGAAAGAAAGTAAACATGGAAAGAACAAAGAACTTTTCAGGAAGAGGTCTTGATCACTCACTGAGGTACCTAATGTCTATACTTTATTGGACCGTCGATGCTATGATTTATCTTATACTTTAGGGAAGCAAGTAGGCCTGGTCATTGTATCTTTGTCTTGAGGCTTGGGCTCCAACAGAGGCACCTCCATAACTGTAATGAGTTTTAATCTTTTATGTTGACTTTCTTGAGGGCTCAGCCCTGTCTGACTGCCTATATTATTTCTACCTAACTCAGCTGACTGACTATAATAAAAACTTAGAATATTTTGCTCATCAGCCTAACCAGAGTTCTATTGGTTGCAAACTGGGATAGAGCATAAGGGTAAGGCAGTTATCCAGAATTTTTTTTTTCTGTAAAGGACCAGACAATAAACATTTTCAGGAAAATCAATAACATTTTGCATAAATGCAAATATAACCACTTAGCATTGTACCAACATTCTTTTTTTTTTTTTTTTGTACTTTTTATTATTATTTTTAAAGAATACAAAATAATGAGAGAAGAAAATAGCATTAGGCATGGTACAAGATTTCACTAAACAAAGTGCTAGGAATCCAATAGTGGTTGTTGTATTACATGGTGCTATGTGCAAATTAATTTTTCGGATTAACAGATATGAACCTGTAAGTTTTGTTTAAAAAAAAACAACTAAGAAGTTACAAGAAATTCAAGAGAGGAAAAAAGTCAGAGTAAAAACAAAAATTGTAAGTATTAACTGCTCCTTTTTTTATATATTCATATAATTAGAATTCTCAAAGTGTACCAACATTCTTGAGACAATGTACTACATTGCTAACCCCTGTTATGGTGGACCAGGAGCAGGATTTGAGGTAAGGAGAGCTTGAACCTAGTCCTAACTTAGTCACTTATCATGTAACCTAGAACAGTCTCACTTTGAGTCATATGTGCTGTTGGAGACATCAGCAATAATGGGGTCTCGCTTATGAGGGTGTGGGGTGGAGGTGGAGATCTCCTGACCAAGCTTCTGTGTTCTGGGGCCAGTGGAGTTCCAGATGTTTCCTCCTCATGGAAGAACAGAAGAAGGGGATATGGGTGGTGCACTGGAACTTCTGGGGACAGAATGGGCTCAAGCCCCAGTACCATACTGTGGATACTCCATACTGGGCCCATGGGTAAAGTGAAGGGATTTGAGTGTGACCAGAAGGAAACCAATGCATGAACAGTTGCTTAACCTGGGAACTTAACCCGGTGTCCCATTCTGTACAGGACCTCTGTGAATTAAAAAAATTAACCAGGCTTGAGTCCCATTCTCCAGAAATGCAATAGGCACTAATGTGTTCACGTCTGCAGCACTGTCCTGGGGATGCGTGTTGGTGTGTGGGATATTTCTGATCACTGAGCTCCCAGGATGGCCCACATTCCATAAATCAGATAATAGACTCTTACAGTGAAAACAGGTCCTAATCAAGTGGCAGCAATGTCCCCATGAGAAACACTGCTGCGGAGGCATGCTGGTGTCCTGCATTCCTGGAACAGGGAGGAGATGGACGGCTCCTTATCTTTAATGTTGCCAAGCCTCATCTTCCACACCTGATCTCAAAGATATTTACAGGGATCAGAAAATAATTATATTAAAATCTTTGGCACATAGGGATATGTTTGAAATGTATCTGTCATTGTTATTGTTACAAAATTGTCCTTGAGTGGCTTGTAAGTATAATGGCCTTTCAAAAATAAATGAAATAGGGTTAGCGAGATAGCTCAGGGGACTCAGTGCCTGCTTAAGCAAGTGCAGGGACCAGACTTTGATCCCTGCATCACATGCCATGCTGGCCCTCACCCCCAGTGAGCTGAGCCAGCCACTGAGAGCAGGCATGGTAGTGCATGCCTGTAATCCCAGTGCTGGGAGGCTGAAAATGGGAGGATCACTATGAGTCTGAGCTGTGTAGTGAGACCCTGTACCAAATAATAAATAAATACATAAATAAATGATAGCAGGGTAGGGTGGTACATGTTTGTTCTCCCAGCACTTAGGAAGCTGAGGCAGGAGAATTTTTGTGAGTTCAAGGCTAGTTTGGGCTACAAAGACAGTTCTAGGCCTCCCTGAACTGTATAGTGAAACCCTGTCTCAACAAACAAAGAAACAAAACAAAACAAAAAAAAAAAAAAAAAAGCAAACCACGAAATTCACCTTATAAAGTATGTAAATCTTAAGGTCCAGCTCAATTTTGACAGATATGTATGTACCTCTGTACATACCATGAAGATCAAGATACAGGACACTGTTATCCCCTAGAAATCTTCATGCCCTTTGCCCCTCTCCCCTGGGCAGTGTCTTCTCTGAATACCCCATAGATCAGTGTTGATTGCTCTTGAATTCTGGCCAATGGATTGATCCCACATTTGCATGTGTCCGACTTTTGTCTAAAGTATTCTTGAGATTCTGCTGCGTTATTGCTTGTACCAGCAGTTCATCCCTTTTTAATGTTGTATCATGACATATGTCTTCTTTAGGTGGAAAGGAGTTTTCAGTCTCACAATTACAGCAGAATCATTCCATCTCTTGCATAATTTCTGTTCCTAGTCTCTTTACCAGCCTCTCTCCCACGCCTGGGGAATTATAAAGTCAATTAGCTTTCAGCTGCATTGGGTTAGGACCAGCCTGTCATTCCTAACAAGGGCAAGGTCTTTGAGGAAAAAGACTTCTGTTCACTTAATATTTATTAGTCTACTTTTTATGCTCTTCAAATAAAAAATCTGCTTGTTTCACATTTAACCATTATATTTACACAGGGAGTGGGAAGACTCAAGTGCAGATAAGTTTCTCAAAACAGGAGCAAGGATAGCTCTTTAAGACAGAAAAAAGTACATACTGCAATAAGATGTGGGGAACGGAGTGCAAAACTCCACTGAGTGCTTTCCTGGCCTCTTGCCATCCTGTGAATACTTAACGATACATATATTTTTAAAGGCAACTGTTCTCACATTCAGGCCAGCTTTTTCTGGTCTTTTCTTGCCTTCAATCCACAACAGATTGAGAATGGAGAAAGATGTATTCTATCCACAGTTTGGTTTCACCAATCATCTGTTCATTTTCAACTAAAGACAACCATTTATACATCTGTAAATGTTAAAGCTGGTGCCAAAGTACACACAGGAAAAGTAGCGCTCAAAGCCCACACTGATTAAGAATTGCTGTGGAGACCAAGGTGAAATTTATTCCAACTGGTGGATATGGCCTGGCGATGTCCATGGCTGGAGGTACTCAGAGGACACAAGTGAGCCCACAGGGAAAAGCGTCTGTCCACAGCATTTAGGTGTAGAGTTAGGCAAGTATCTCAAATATTTTCTTTCATTGTCAGTGGTGCTGAATTAATCCCTTTAGAAACTGGAAATAAACTAAGGGAAATGACAGTACTCATCTTCACTTGATACTTCATTGTCATTAACATCACGGCACCTTAACCTGCAGTCACTGTGGACTATTATGGTATCTCTCAGTGCTGACGGTGAACCAGCTAGTACCCAATGGCTTGCCCTGTTTGCCTTTTACATTCACTCAGGAAGTGGTTCAGGAAATATTGCCACATGGGAGGAAGAGGGTTAGATGGCCTCTGCAAGCACTGTGCTTAGTAGGTAGAGCAGTCCCTGCCTCTTTCTCTTCTTTGTCTCTGGTTCATACTGAATGCAGCTATAAAAAATGCACCAGAATAATCCCATGGTGTATTTATAAAGGTTCATTAAAGGACACAGAGTCCTTCCTTTAATGCAGTTAAATACAAATCTTGCACATAGAATTAGAAGATAGCTTTGTTTTGTTTTTAATTTGCCCTAGTAAATTGATTAAAAATGACCAGATGTTATGGCTTAGTGTTTGTCTTCCTCCTTCCCCCACCCCCACATCGGAACGTGAGACCCAAGAAAGCAAACTGTATGCTTGGCTCACTGTTGTCTCCTTTGCGCCTAAACCAGTACCAGACACACAGGAGGCAAACCACAAATACATGAGTAAGTGAGAGCGGGAACAAGTGAGTGAATGGAAGGAAAATAAGGCTGAGGCAGACAAAGCAGCATGCTGAAGGCCATACAAGTATGACCCTACTTCAAGTTCTACAGTGACGGATCCTAAGTACCATTGCTATGTTAAGTCTCTTCAGGGTCTCTGCATTTCCACAGGCAGTATTCACTGCCTTTTATGTAGATGCAGATGGGTTAGGCAGTAACTTACCGTTTTTATTAGGCTTTTAACAATCACTGGAGTTACTACATATCCTATCTGAGAACGATCGAAATAATGTTGCATTTGAAGGGGGGAAATGCATATGCTTTGCTGAGTTACAGCATATGGTTCAAGTATAAGATCAACAGTGTATCAGAGACATTATCAAGACTGTTCTAAGTCAATAGATATTCAAGGTCTGGATAGTTCTCCTGGGAACCTCACGTCTAATTTACTTTTTAAAAAAGCATCATCCAAGTGCCGTGTGGGTCATAAGACATGCCCATGTAAAGACAGAGTTGGTGGTTGATGCTCTTTTATCCTACGTAGCACATACTAGATAAATATATCTGGTCATGAATATGTAAATGATCTATTTAAATTCTAACTGACTTGTAAGAAAAGTCTTGAATCACCCCTTGCTGTTCTAGGAATTGAGAATTTCTCAGTGCAAATATCAAACTCCTACTTAGATGCGCCAAATGGAGACTTGGCTGCTTTTGCAGCACCTATTTACTCAGAAGATGAAAGCGCAATACTCAGTTAAAAAGAAAAAAAGGTGCTTTATTCTCTCTGATGATCCAAATGCCACTTTGCTTAAGGATTGCTTGAAAGGGGTGCCACTGTAGATGATCCATCTTCCTAGTTAGGAGAGGACCCAGTCCAGCTCCATATTATATATTTGTTTCTTAAAGCTAAAAGGTTCACGGTAAGGAGAAAGAAAAACCAGCACAGAGGGAAGAGTTTGTGTTCGTTGGAAAGGATCAGATGCTGAGATGGTGGATGGTACTCGATAGTGTACTTTAATGCCTTTTTAAAAATTTATGTGCATAGCCTTCTTTCTCTTAGTCTATGCTGTGATGGTAGAGAGCAAATCAGTGGCTTAATGACGTTTTCTACTCGCAGAAAAATTGCAGTAACCAAGTGTACCTGAAAGCTTATAATTTTCCTGGCCAGCCATCTTTAGGCTTATTCCTTTTATTACATTAAAAATGGAGACTAATTAAGGCAACCGGGGCTGGCTCAGGCCAAATTGGATTTTTCTTATAGCTCTCCCTTCATCTCACAGAACGATGTCATTAAGTGTGCAGGCTAAGAAAAGCTAAGGGCAGCCTATTTCCACTGGAATACGGGTCAGGCAGGAATGCAAAGGAAATATACTACAGAGTGTCATAAAGCTTTAAAGGGTAACCATAAAACCTATGAGGAGGCCAAGCAGAATATGGACGGACACTTACCTCGCTTTGTAAATAGATTTGATGAAGCCAGAAGGAATATAAGTGGAAAATTCCCTTAAGGAAAAGATGACATAACAGTGTCACATAGTTGCTCTGTGGTCTAGCTAGCTGTGCTCTTAAAGTTGTACAATTGGAAGATTTACATATAAGGTGTATCAAAATATGGGGTTAATGTTTCACTTTTAAAAATTTTACAGTAAATAACACATTGCCATTAGTGCCCCCTTAGAAATATTCCTTCCTGCTTTAGAAACACTTATTCCATAATTCTTGCTACTTTTTGTAGCAGTTCTGGAAGTTCTCTTTTGTGATTATCTTTACAAACTATAATTAAAATGTGGTAACTGGTACTGCCCAGAACCAACCAACAGAAAAGCAAGATCATGAAAACATTTCAGTGTGTCTCTCTGCCTTATTCACTGATCCAGTGCTGTGTGACTTTGAACTTATCCCCAAAGAGAAAAGTCAGTGTTTTGAATCAGTTCAGAACACTGACGCAGCCATAACAGCTCAACTTGGCAGTCATGAAAAAAAAAATGCACCAAATGGCCTTAAGATTTGTACCAAGAAACCAGAAAAAGAGATGACAGGCAGGACACAAAGAGAAATCCCGATGCACAAAGGATAAGCAGCCCTCACCTCTAATAAAATGCAGGAGAAACAGGCAGGGGGCTGACTAACTTTAAAGCAGATGCATTCGTGTCTATATACTAATGTATATACCTACATACATGTGTATTCATTCTAGGGCCACTATATTGTTCACTCTGGGGTCATTGTAGAGTACAATAGATATCCACAGGCCCTCTTAGTAACTCTAAGCTAAAATAAGGTGCTCCCTTGCCAACTAGATGCCCACCCCAAAGATAAGGCCTTAAAAGACACATCAAAGACAAGTCAATAAATAAGCAGAAAAAAGCTACCCATAGACCACCAGAAAAAAAAAAATGACATTAGGCGGAGATGCCCAGAAGCCAATCTAGTTATGGCAAGTTCTGGGTGGAGGAGAGAGTCACTCACATCTGCTCCCATGTCAATAGCTAAAAACAAAGGGTCCATGGGTCCTTCATCTTTCTGGGTTCCCCCTCCCCCATTCTTCCTTACCAGTGTAGCTGTCTATCTTCTCCTTTCTCCTGCCTTTTCTTCTTTACAAATAAAGTGTCTCTCTTTCACTAAACTTTGTACTTCTTATTTATCATTTGGGCTGAGTTATGATCCTGGGCTGCTTGGACAACAGAGCAATGGTGCTTGTCCCCAGATACTAAAGAAGCAGGATCAAAAATTTAATTGAGGAAAAAAAACAACAAGATACACTCCACAGGGTCAGAGCAGTGAGAAGAGCTCACACTTCTGAGCAGGGCTGGTGTTGAGTACTTTAAGCTTTAAGGTTTGAGGTGGATTGAGGGACTGGCCTCAGGTTTGACTTCTGTGAGTGAACAGCTCATCTCAGCCCTTCCATTGGGCAGCAAAGTTTTTGACCTTGTATGGCCCTTAGAGTCAAGGCAGTCAAATTTGCATAGTCAATGAGATGGTAATTAGGGTTGGAGTCTAACCGAGGGTTGCAAAAGACCACTGGGTGCATTCCTAGGCAAGTATTATATACATGCTAAGTTACCTGGTTACCCTTCCAATAATATTTAGACTTGGGCATCTTGGTTCTAGGCTAATAATGTTTAACTCAGAAGAGGGCTCTAGTCCCAGAAAGTAGGCTTCAAAGTGGGCCCTCCCTTCTTTACCCAGATGTTGCCTTGGTTATTTAATGTCTTAACTCTAGCTGAGAAAGTGGTATTCAAGTGCGCCTGGCCCTCTCTTCTTTCTCCAGCCTTTTCCTTAGCTACTTCCTTCCTCAGTGGGGATGTATTATATGATCACTTGATACCTGCTTATAATTAAGAAACCTCCAGTGTGCTTTTAAACTAGAAATACACTAGTCAAATAAGTTTAATTCATTTGTTTCTATGAGCCCTGGGGTTGAAGAGGTAAGAGTCAGGTTTTGGTTCACTAACTAAGCTTGCTTCATAGAGGTGGTTTCTTATGTGAAGTAAAGCCATGACATTCTCAAATGAAACGTATTTAGAGAGAAATCCTGTTTGTTTGATTATTTCCATGTATCTAAGTTGTATTTGAGTCCTTATCCTCTTCCAGAAATAGCCATCTATCTGTGTTGCTGTTGATCAGAAAACATCACTACTACCAACCACCCAGTGAACTGTCCTAATACCCACTATATGTAAGGCATGGTTTCAGGCACTATAAAATAGACATTGATCTGGAAAGTGTGAGGCCTGTTCTAAAGAAGAAAATGCACATTAAATGATCAATAACACAGTATGGGCTACAGGGATAGCTCAGCACTCTAAGTGCCTTCCTAGGCAAGAACGAGGACCCAGGCTGGATCCCCAGTATGACATGCCATGCAGGTCTGGCTCCCAGGCATGCTGAGCTGACTACCAAGACTGGGTGTGGTGAAACACATCTGTAATTCCAGTGCTGGGAAGGCTGAAACAGGAGGATCACTATGAGTTCGAGCTGCATCATGAGATCCTATACCAAATACATAAAAAAAATTAAAACACACACACACACACACACACACACACACACTATGGTCTAGGACAAAGAAAAAACAGCAATAATAATAGTTGGAAGAAGACTGTGAAAAGAAAGTCTAAGGCAGATAAAAAGAGTTTAGAGACATCAAGGAAGATATGAAATTTAGATCAAGGAAACTGTAGAAGTTAAGGGCAATAACTTTGAAGGAGGGGTAAACAGAGAAAAGGAACAATACAGTGAGAAATTGTATAAGCCTCATGTGACTTGAATAAAAAAATGGCTATGTTCCATTTATCTCAAATGTTAATCTAAGGAACTTAAACCTTGTTTTAAAGTTAAAATCAAATCAGGAGCCTTTTTACTAAGATGGCCTGAAGGCAAAGAAGGAAGCCCCTGCCCCTCCCAAAGCTGAAGCCAAAGCAAAAGCTTTGAAGGCCAAGAAGGCTGTGCTGAAAGACATCCACAGCCACAAAAAGATGTGAATGTCCCTCACCTTCTGCCGTCCCAAGACACTGCTGCTCCAGAGGCAGCCCAAATACCGTTGTAAAACCACTCCCTGGAGAAACAAGCTTGACCACTATGCCATCATCAAATTCCCCCTGACTAGAGTCAGCCATGAAAAAGGCTGAGGACAACAACACACTCGTGTTCATTGTGGATGCCAAAGCCAATAAGCACCAAATCAGATCAGCTGTGAAGAAGCTCTATGACATCGATGTGGCCAGGGTCAATACCCTGATCATGCCTGATGGGGAGAAGAAGGCGTATGTTCGACTGGCTCCTGATTATGATGCATTGGATGTTGCCAACAAAACTGGAACCATCTAAAGAGAGTCCAGCTGGCTAATTCTAAATATATACTTTTTTTTCAGTAAAATAAATAAATAAATAAACAAACAAATAAATAAATAACAAATTAGGAGTGGTGGTGTATGCCCGCAATACTAATACTTGGTAATAAGTTTGAAGCCAGCCCCAGCAATTTAGGGATTAGGGAGACCCTGTCTCAAAAGGAATAAATAAAAAGGGCTGAGAATGTAGCACATCACTCTCTGGGTTCAACCCCCAGTACCACAAAAAAGAAAAAATTAGAAATTAAATAAATCAATGAAACATTACTAAGGTTTGGTTGCCATATAAATAGTTGCACATATTTTAAAGTATAGGAGGTGGGATTGGAAACTATGATGAATGCTTAACTTTCTAAAATTTTTATTACAGTTTATAGCATTCAAGACATGTTACCATTAATTCTCTTCAAAATCCTTCTCTTCAAACACACTTCTCCTTTCCCTCTTGCCACTTTTTGAAGCAGTTCCAGGAAGTGTTCCTTCATGAGTGTCTTTAGTTGCATTGTCATAGCTGCCTGAGGGTCCTGAATTAATTTAAAACATTGACTCTCAGTGGTCATTTTGGCTTTGGGAAGATGAGAAGTCTCACAGGGCCAGGTCTGGTGACTAAGGCAACATTTATAAACCTACCTTTCCCAGGACGGCACTTGGCAGCCTCATTGATTGTGTTTTTTTTTAATCACACCTGATAAAGACAAGAAAGAGCACTTCTAGAACTGCTTCAGAAAGTGACAAGAAATGTGGGATAAGTACTTAGAACAAAGGAAGAGTATCTTTATGGGGACTAATGGAAATGTATCTTTTACTGCAATCTTTTCTTTTTTAGAATTTCATCACCTTTTAAAATTTATTTCGTTTTCTTTGTTGTTGGTTGTGTGTGTGCATATGCGTGCATGCATGCGTGTGTGTGTGTATGTGTGTGTGTAATTACTAGAAAATGAACTTGCAAGGCAGGTGCTGCACCACTCAGCTGCACCAACCCTAATTCTATTTTAAAGGGAAAAAAGTAAAACAACATTTCAAAACAAGATTAATAGGATAGTAACAATGGTTAATACATTGCATATTGTTATCTTTAAATTGGTTACTCAGACTACAAGATATATGACTTTAATTGTCTACACAATATTAGCACAAACCTTTCCTTTCAATGAATTGAGAGAATTAGTAGTATAACTATCTTGTGTATATGTGTGTATATATATACATATATATATATATTTTTTTTTTTTGCTTTTTCCTTCTTTCTTTTCTCCTTTCACCCATCCCAGTTTTTCTTTCTCTTTTCTTCCTATTTTTACAATGTCTAATGTACATTTGGATCTTATTTACTCTTTCAACTTCTTATGCCAGGGAGACAATGCAATGTTTTTATATGCAAGTCTGGTTTATTTCACTGATGAGTGTGGTCTTTAGTTGCATCCATTCACCCAAGGGCGAGCCTCAGATTTGTCCTTCTTTATGGATGCACTGTACTCCATTGTAGAAAAGGACCATTTGTATTGTATGCATTTCTTGGTTGATGGGCATTTGGGTTGTTTCCAACATCTAGCCACTACAAATTGTGCTGTATAAATGTGAGCCCACATATATCACTGTGGTATGATTTTTTTTTTTTTTTTTTTTTTTCTTTTAGGAAGATACCCAGAAGGAGAATAGCTGGGTCAAGTAAGACTGCCAATTTTCTTTCTTTTTTTTTTTTTTTTAAGTTAACTTCATTGGAAATCAATAATTACATATCCTAGTTATTATTATTATTTTTTTTTAGAAAACTCCACACTGATTTCCACAGGGCTTGCACCAGCCTACATTCCCACCAATAGCAGAGGAGGGTTTCTTTTTCCCCTATAGCCCTTCCAGTGTTCGTTATTGGTTGATTTCTTGATAACAGCTGTTATTTCTAGGATGAGATAGAATCTCAGGTGTTTTCTTCTTAATTTAGCTTAATAGTATAATTTCAATTATACTATTTTTCCCTAATTCCTCTCTCAATGAATTTATTATTTGGGTACAGGAAGGCTACTGATTCTTGAGTGTTGACTTTGTATTCAACTATGCTACTAAATTTTTTACTAAATCTTGCAATTTTTAGTGAAATGTATGGGTCTTCTATGTAGAATACTATGTCATCTAAAAATAATAATTTAACTTCTTCCTCTTTTATTGTTATTACTTTTATTTCTCTTACTTATTTGTAAAGTTTTTGCCTACACCAATGTCTTCAAGAGTTTTACTTATTCTATCTTCCAGTTGATTTAATGTTTCTGTTTTAATATTTAGATTTTTTTTTTTTTTTTTGTCTTTTTTGAGACAGGGTCTCACTGTGTAGTTCAGGCTGGCCTTAAGCTCACTTTGTAGCTCAGGCTGGTCTCGAACTCACAACAATCCTCCTGCCTCAGCCTCCCTAGTGCTGAGATTACAGGCATGCGCCACCACGCCCGGCCTAATATTTAGATCTTTGATCCATTTTGAATTTAGTTTAGTGCATAGTGAAATATATTGGTCAATTTTAATTTTTGACATATACAGAGCCAGTTTTTAAAGTATCATTTATTAAAGAAGATATCTTTCTTCTAGTGAACGTGTTTATCACCTTTCTCAAAGATAAGGTGGCTGAATGTGTCTGGGGTTGTTTCTTCCCATTCTAACCTGTTCCACTGATCTTATGGATTCAGTTTCTTGCCTATGCTGAGTATTTATGGCTTCCATCATTTTCTTAAACTCCTCTTTTTTATTAGTATCTTCTCTAGAGTCATTAGCATGATTTTTATTGTGGACACCATCTACGCAGTTATCTGAGAAATTATTTCTGGTTTGATTTGTTTTTTCTTTTATGTGTTAGGTACTGGGTCTCACTATGCAGCTCATACTCATAGTGATCCTCCTGGTTTCAGCCTCTCCAGGGCTGGGATTTCAGGTGTGTACCACCACTCCCAGACTCATTTGCTGGGTCAGTGTGGCAAATCAAATCAGGGCCTGTGCAGCATGTGGGACTTTGAATTGAACCCTAGTCCCTGCACTTGCCAAAGCAGGTACTTAGTCTGCTGAACTACCTTGCAGACCCTGATTTGATGTTTTTTCTAGAACCTCATTCAAATACTTTGTTGTTACCACTTTAAAGAGGCTAGGTAACTTGCTGGCTTTTGAACTGTTCCACGTTATTGCTCCCTGGGTTTGCCTTTGGTGAACTGGATGTCTAGGGTTGCATCTTGTTTAAATATCTTCATTTCCTTTCCTTTTTTTCAGTTTGATTCCCAGGATAATGCCTGTAAATTGCCTATGATGGGTTGCTTTATTGCTAGCATTTAGGACTCTTAGGAAATGACTATTTCTCTGAAGTATCTTCCAGTTGTAGTTGGTTTTTGGATTTTGAGTATATTGCAAGATCCTACCTCTATAATTTTCTGGGGATGAGAAATTATTGCCTGCTTGGTCCAGCAACTGGTTCTTTGGCATTGTGCTACAGTATTTTCTATGACACTTAGTCCATCTCAGTCTTGGAATACCAAGAAGAATAACTGTTTAGAACAATTATATAACTTTTGGCTAAAGTAGTCCCATCAGCAGTAACAATAGTATTAAATACAGCCTAGAAAAATGACAAACTGAGCTATTAATTTCTCTCATTTAACTGTAAGAACTAGATTTGTGGTAGTATAACAAATCTGTTTGATCCCTAGTATCACATGCTGCACTGACCCCACCTCCTGGTGTGCTGAGCCAGCCACCAAGTCCAGGCATGGTGGTGTATGCTTGTAATCCCAGAACTGGGGAGGCTGAAAACGGGAGGATTACTATGAGTCCAAGTTGCATAGTAGGACCCTGTACCAAATACATAAAAACAAAACAGAAATTAAATCTTATATAAAACATGAAATTATATGCAGTATATAAATCTTTAATATGTCAATTTTCCCCTCATGGGTTAAAATTTCAAAGTGGTTAGGGAGAAAATACAGAAGTGGAAGAAGAGGAAGAGATTAGAAGTAAGACTGGAGAACAAAGGGGGATTATGCTAACTTCAGGAAACTGTTGCAGAAGACTGGACAGAAAGAGATGAAAGGAGACATAAAAAGAACTAGAAAACACTTTCACATTCATATAAAAAACAAGATCAAACAGTGAAGGAGAGAAAATAACCAAACAACCACACGAGAGAGAGAGAGAGAGAGAGAGAGAGAGAGAGAGAGAGAGAGAGAGAGAGAGAGATCATTTCCAGTATTTTCTCTGGCGCCACTGGTAGACAATGTATGAGGAGACAGAGTCCAGATCCATGTTGATTTATCCCAGCAAGCTAGCAGTAGCTTTTTGGTGGGGTAGTTGATAATCTTGGTGAGTCTGCACTTTCTGCCTGAGACCAGACTCATTTGGTCTGTAGCCATCAGTGTACCTTCTGTGAGGCTGAGCCCAGCTAGGAGATGCTAACTGAAACTTGCAGTCACACTGAGTTCAGAGCTCAGCCGGCTTCTGGCATGGGATGACCGAGCCCTTAGGACTCACTGCCAGATACTGTAGTTGTTCAGGTCTGCTACTTCTCTTCACTGCCGCATCTCTCCATGGGAGGCCTCTGGGGTCACCATGTGTCTTCAAATTTGAATCTCTCCTCTTGCACAGTGAGTCCCATCTCAGGAGAAGGAGCTATCGGCTACCCCCTTCTTTGTTGGAGTTTCTTTTCATGTGGGTCTTACTTTGTGCTTCAGGTCCTCCAGAGTCCAGGAGACCCACTTCCCTCCTTTTTTATCTTCCTTGCATTTCTATATTTCAGAGTCTGGAGAGCAAGTATCAGAGAGGCTTTTTCTCTGCTGCTTACCACTCTACCATCTTGGTGCTTCTCCTACAAGCATGATTCATGTTTTTTTTTTTTATTTAATGGATACCATATGTTTTGATCAGCTCTTGAATATACCAGTAAATCTGGGCATAAGTATATACTTGTGAGGCATTAAAGTCATAAACATATCTATAAATTTTTTTATAGATAATAGGGAAATATAAAATGCTCTTACCAAGGAACTTACATCATTCAAGCCTATTTTGTCATAAGGAATAGAGAAGCTAACACGACCTAGCTTAAAAAATATGGTGTTTCTTGGCTTACATAATGGAAATGTCCACTGATATTACTGGCCTCAGATAAAGCTTTACCTAGCAATCCAAACAAGGATAGAGAAAGCTGGGAATCCAGAGCTTTAGTCTCTCTTTGTCCCCACCTCATTCTCAGACATCACATTTTTCCTCTATCTTGTCCCATCCTCTACCTAGGCAGCTCCTGGCTCTCCATTGTGGTAGCAAAATGGCTGCAGCAACCTCAGGCCTCTGGTCCCCTCCCCTCCCCTTCCAGAGGAACAGAGAACATTATTTTTCTCATAGCACTTGTACAAGGTGGAAGCTTGTCCCCTAGAGGTTTCCACTGGGCCTGTGTCTCTCAGAATCTGTTTGGGTTATTGTTTTATCTGGGAACTGGTGAAGGAAGGGAGTATGTAGATGAGAAAACTGGTTTTATCTGGGAACTTGTGAAGGAAGGGAGTAAGTGGATGAGAAAACTGCTTGGCCTAAGCCAACCAGAGGCTGCCCCTGGTGCAGGAAGTGAGAAAGAAGGGATTTTCTGAAGGAATCTCCACATGCTGTCAGGCAATAAGCATAGCCACTGGATTTCCCAAGAGAGAATGTCCGCCAGAGGGAATAACAAGATAAGAGAAGCTTTATACAACACTCAGGACCAGTTTATCAAGCCGTCTGCTGAAGAGCATGAGTTAGCCAATATGCACCCTGCCCTTCTGTTCCAGATGTTTAGAGAGTTTTCATGTTAGTTTCTATAGGCCTAAGGGTGATTTTCTTAAACAGAAAAAAAAATTTAAATTTTTATTTGATGATTAAAGAATTACCTTTTTGAAGAAGCTAGCATTTTTCATGACTCATGTACATAATTTCCACATTCATTTGTATATACACTACCTAGGGGAAGGCAAATGGGCATTCAGAATTCATGAGCAAAACTTGATTGGCCTGGGAGAAGACTGCTTCCGTGTGTGTGTGTGTGTGTGTGTGTGTGTGTGTGTGTGTGTGTGTTCGTTCCTTTAAAAAAACTGTTGGGTTCAGCCCTTTGGCTCCCACAAAAGGAAATTTTGACATTGATTTCAATGGGAAGAAGAGAACCACATTTTCAATAAAAGGTTTTTTCTTGTGTGTCTGGCTCCAGTCTCTGCAGGCCAGAACTCATTGTGAACTACAAAGCTGTCTGTGCACAAATTAGGAGCACACCCATCAGGCTTCACCAGCTGTTTTGTCTTCTTCAGTGAAGTCACAACAGTCACTGCCACTACAGTTCAGTGCCACAGAGATAATTGTGAGATTTAGTGTTTGCATTGCTCATTTTCTGGAGGAGGAGAGAGAGCCAGGTGTCCTCCACCTGGCTTTAAACACAGGAGGCTCACATCCCCCTCCCAATTGTTTTCCTGTCCCATTGCCAATACCCTTGAAGAAGAATTTAGTGCCTGGATGGTGTGAATCGAGGCGAGGATGGGAAGAAATCCTTGAATAAGAAGGGTCATCTGGAAAGACAGAGAGTTCAAAAGAAGACAATCTGACAGTGATTAGAGACACGTCCCTTATAAACTTTGAGCTTGACATGATTCTCCAACCCTAACAAGGACTCCTTTAT
This sequence comes from Ctenomys sociabilis, assembly GCA_004027165.1. Classification (NCBI taxonomy): domain Eukaryota; kingdom Metazoa; phylum Chordata; class Mammalia; order Rodentia; family Ctenomyidae; genus Ctenomys; species Ctenomys sociabilis. Next base: position 20,107 of record PVKA01010375.1, read on the forward strand.
ACTCAGAAAGCATTTGATTCACATGACCAGGCTGGGTCATAACAATTCTTGATTGGGAAGACAACTCCAAGTTCAAGTCAGAAAGACAAAGAAAGCAAAGCAGGTCTCCCACTTGTGTTTATCTGTATGCAACTAACAGCTGGACCATGAGGGATTTAGTCTTAGTCTTCTCTGGCAGTTTACACACTTAGAATGAAGAATGTTAATTTGATGTTAAGACCAAAGCATCTGGGTTTAAAAAGAAACCTCACTTCACACATGCAGAAGCCACTCCTTCTCAAATGCAGATCTACTGATGTGTGAAACACTGCATGTGTGAAAAAAATTTAATACAGATAGAAAGTGAAATGAAATGAAAAATGATAAATTATTTAGTGCTGAATAAATAGGCCCTGGGTGTAGAGAGGCAGAGAATAGAAACCATACAAAATTAGGAGGAGTCTGCAAAGTGTGACATACGTATTCCTCCCTATGTAACTAGTCTCCACATGTAACCAGTTCTTAGGTCAGTACTTATATTCTTGGAATTTAAACTTAATAGGTTCTTTTTATGTTGCTGATTGGAATCAAAGAAATAGTCTTCTGCCTATTTTTTTTTTTCTATCATTCCTTGGTGCCCTCTTCTAAAATATGTCTTTGTTTAGTAGTTTGAATTTTCCTGTAAAATTTCTAAGGTTCTTGATACACAAAACAAGTGTAGAGAATTCCAACTCAATTTTCTGAAAGTCTGCTAAATAAATAATGCTGAGAACATTGCTTACTTTTCCTAAAAAGAGGAGTCTGGCCATATCTTCATATCATAACAGCACTCGCTTTCTATTGATTTTTTTTTTTTTTTTTTAATCAAAGCTGCTGTGAAGACAGCAGCAAACCAGGCCCTGCAGCCCTTTACAAAGCCGGCAGTCTTCACCTAGCCCCTGTCCACTCTGAGTTCCAAGTGTTAAAAATGATTCCATGCTTAGTCTTTCTGGGGGTTAACATCACACCGCTAAGTTTATTTTTCAATTTGTTGACTTAATTTTAGACTACTTAACAATCTTGGTAAGAGAATCAATGTTGTAATTTAATTTTGCCTATCCCATGTCCTCCTTTCAACTCTCTGGTTGGATCCTTCACAGTTGGATCAAAGTTATTAGATCTTCTAATGATTATCATCGTTACTATAAATGACATACAATCAGCGCACTCTATCTGTGGGCTCAGCATTTGTGGATTTAATCAACTATAGATTGGAAAATTTTTAGAAAAACAAAAAACACCTGTGGTGAACATGCAGAGAATTTGCCCTAGCCATTATTTTTTAAATAATACAACTTTGTACATAGTATGTATATTGTACTAGACACTGTAAATAATGTAGAAATGGTTTTAAATATACAGGAGGATGTGAATGGGTGACATGCAAACATGACACCATCTTATATAAGGGACCTAAGCATCTGTGGGTTTTGGTATTTTATGCAGGCTCCTAGAACCACTTCTCCATAATATCAGGAGACATTTGTACTATATTTGAATATTATTATTAAGTGGGGATAGCAGCTAAAAGGGGCTTGTCACCTCCTTCTCACCTTCGTGTTTTACACTCTTACCACGATTTTGCCCCTAGATGCCAGCCTACGCCCTAAGCAAGCGTTTGTTTGCAAGACTGGTTCTACAAGTTGAAATCCAAAGCCAGAAACTGCATAACAACTCTGTTACTCTTGGTTGCCAAAAACAAAGAGATGCCAAAGACACATACTCTTTTCTGAATTCAATTGCTTTTATCAAGTACCACTTCACAGAGGCACCTCTGACTGAGAGACAGGGATCCCAACTGGAGTATTAACATTTAACTCATTTCCTCTGCCTAAGAGGCTTAGGATATAACCTCTTTGAACCTTTCTGCCTTAATCATTGTATTTGCATAATTAGCACCATTTTTATCTGTGAAACAAATTGCTTTTTAACAAGTTCTTTTTTCTTTTCTTTTTGGTGCAGAGAACAAAGAGTTGAACTACAAATACTCAGAACCATATGGCAATTAAATGCCCCGTTTTGATTGTTAATGCTTTCAAAGTGTGATAATGAACGTGTATGGTGCCACTTGAACAATGTTCTAAATGTACAAGGCTCAATTTTTCTTTTTCCCTTTTTGTGTTTGTCAGTGCTAGGGATGTCATCCAAAGGTACTTGACCACCAAGCTACAATACCTAGCCCCTTTTATTTTTATTTTGAGCCAGGTTCTCTCTAAGGCCTAGACTGATCTTGATTTTATGATCTCAGTCTCCCGAGTACCTGGCAACACATCTCTCTTAGTAGAAATCTAAATGGCACTCGAGTCAATGGGAAAATAAGTGTGCTTTTTTGGAATATGAACTGAAAGACTCCCACTGCAGCTACTCATTTCCTGACAAACGCTTCTTTTTGGTGGCTGGCTGAGCCCACCCTGGGGGTGGGGCTGGTGTGAGCAGGTGGTGCCAGGGACTAAGCCTCAGTCCCTGCACTTGCCTGAGCTTGCCTAAGCAGGCACTTTCTTTCTTTCTTCTTTCTTTCTTTCTAGGGAAGGGTCTACAGGGTGTTCAGGGTCTCACTACTACATCGGACTCATAGTGACCCACCCGTTTACAGCTTTCCAAGAACTGTGATTACAGGCATGTGCCAACACGCCCAGTTTCAAATGCCATCACAGCGTGGCCCAGGGCCAGCACCTGCACAGCAGGCCTGGGGATAGAACTCATGGTCCCTGTGCCTGCTTGCAGGTACTTTAATCCCCTGAGCTATTTGGCTATCCCCAAGCACTTTATTTTTTAGGACAGGTTTTTTTTTTTTTTTTTTTTTTTTTTTTTTTCTTTTCTGGTACCAGGAATTGAGCTCAGGACCCTATGCTTGCCAGGCAAGCACTTGTCCTACTGAGCTATCTCCCCAGCCCCTGGCACCTTCTTTTTTATTTTTTACTTTTAACAGCCACTTTAGACTGCTGAGCTATCTCACTGGCCCATCCTGACAAATGCTTTTTAAAAATTGTACATATTATGTAAAGTATAAAATAAGCTCTATGAAACAGCAGTAAGCTTTTTCTAATTTACCTAACATTTCCAATTTGTCCATGTTACTTTATTTGAGAAACATGGTTGACCTGAAAAGCCTTTTTCTGGGATAACCTCTTAATTATATTTGGATGAAGGACATTGATTTATGTATTTATGTATCCAGTCACTGTGTTCTGAGTATACATTATGTGCCAGGCATTATTCTAGGTACTACATTATCGACAAACAAAGCAAAGTCCCAGCCCTCAGGGAGTTTACATTCTTTATAGGGGAAATAGAAAATAAATACACTAGGAAATAATATTGTTCCTGGTAGTGATTAAGGCTATGAAAGGGAATATACCAGGGTTGGGGGATAAAACAAAGGGCGGTGTTCTTTGAAATATGAAAGCACGTGGTTAAGAAGCAAATTTCTGAATGAAATAATGGATCAAAGCCAAATTATGTTCCTGGAAGGAAAGATTCCAGGCATAGTGAAAAGCCAGTGCAAAGGTCCAGAGATGGGTCTGTCATTGCTATACATGCCATTGGGACAGTGTGAAGAAGATTTAAGACTGAGTAAATTGTAGAACCAAAAGTAAGGAAGCCAGAAGGGCAGGGGTTAGTCATGGAGGGCCACCTTGAGTTTTATTCCAAATGTGATGGGAAACCACTGAAGGACTGGGAACGTGGCAATAAATGATCAGATTTATGTTTCAAAGATTCATTCTGTGGAAGGAGTATTGTACCTGAGATGTATTCAGACAGAAGAACCCAAGCGAGTACGCCATTTAAAATCATCAAAGGTGACTCCAGTGCATCTCTAAAATTAGGGAGCACAAGTGCTCCAAATTGTGATCAGTGATTTAGACAATATCTTAGTACTTCCCAGCCATAGCTGCACTTCAGAAACACCAAGGGACTTAAAAATGTATATATTGATGCTTTAGCTTCACTCTCAGAGATTCTAGGAGTGACCAGGGCTTTGAAAGCCTTGGATGACTATTCTGTGTAGCCAAGATTTGTGCTCTAGAGAGTAACAGAAGCTCTGGTGTGGAGGGAGAGGAACTTGCAGGGGACAAGACAGCTAACGAATAAGGATAATGTCTTAGTCTATTTTGTGCTGCAATAAAGTACACCGAGACTATGTATTTTCTACAGAAAAGAGGTTTATTTGGCTCACAGGTCTGGTGGCTAGAAAGTCCAAATAGCATGGTGCAGGTATCTTAGAAGAGCCCCCGGATGTACCACCACACAGCAGAGAAATAGGTGTGAGCAGCAGTGAGTGGTCTGGTTGTGAGAGAGAAAGAAAGAGAGCAGGGAAGGGTCAGGCCACTCTCACATAACACTGGGAGACTAATTCATTCCTTTGAGACTTAACCATCTCCATGAGAACAGCATTAATCCCTGCACAAAGATGTGAGAACAGGACCACTCACCCTGCTTCTTAAAGGTTTTCTCGCTTTCCAACTATTGCTTTGGTACCAAGCTTCTAGCACACAACCTTTTGGGAAACAGATCGCTCACAAAACATAGCAGGTAGATGAAATGAAGCCCAAGAATTCACTGGCAGTACTTTGCTTTTAAAGCCAGCTTTGCTAAGAAAACTTAGAGGTGAACATAAACATAACGGTACCCCTGAAGAGAGTGTATAGAATGGGTATCTCAGGCCAAGGAGGTAGCTTAGTGGCATAAGCACTTGCCTGGCAAGCGCAAGGTCCTGAGTTCAATCCCCGATACAAAAAACAAACAAAGGAAATATATATAAGAATGGCTATCTGTGTAAATACAAATTTTGAGGCTGCTTTCTACCTTCCATTTTATTATGAAATTCTCAGAAAGAGAATTGTCACCAGTAACAATCTCCTCATGCCGAAGCTGAGCTTCCAAGGTGCACTGCTAGGATATGGTGCCAGCTTGACCTCTAGTTGTCCTCTCCCTCACCAAATTTTGCTCAGGTCAACCCTATGTGTCTCACGCATTAAGATTTGGGAGATGGAGAGATAAGAAGGGACCCAACCAGACAGTGGCTTTCTTTTGTTCTCATTCAGACAAGTCATCTGGCAATCAGTCTAGTGGGCTCTCAGCAGCAGCCCTGAAACTCTCTTTCGATTGATGGAGAAATGCAAGCAAAAAAAATCAAAGTAATAATCAATGTCACTTAGTGAATTAGTGATGGAGACAGGAACAGAATGCAGACTTTCTAACTTGGAGATCCCTGCTTTTATGTCTAAATGGCTCTTTTTATTTTAATCCAGCTGTGCTGTGTTAATGAGGCTTTGACAAGCTCCAGCTCAGTGTTTTGGAGAGTTAACATATTGGATATTTACCTCAGCTATTTGTTGTCTGTTTAATAAGTTTTGTTTGTCATCCCAGATGCACATTATTTGGCAGTGTATAATCACATACCAATTGTTTACACCATTTACCGTTTGCTTTCAAGTCTTGCCAAGAAGGACTTGGTGTAAACTAGCTGTCTGTGACAGCCACACTAAGTTAAGCCTTTGAAAGGGTCTGGCCTATATAAATAAACATGATGATATGGAAAATGAGTCTGTAGACATTTACTACACGGCTGGCCAACTGGGAAAGATGCAGGCCTTCTCTCCTATGGAATAGGTAGGATTAAATCTTCCTTAGGACAGTACAGTTCATGCCATAATTATGGAGAGTTATTTAGTTTTAATTTAGAGCCTTCCAACCTCCTCCAACACACGCGTGTGCGCACACACACACACACACACACACACAGTCATTTGTTTTTCAGACCAGATGGTCAGTGAAATAAATTTCATACCTTCTCATTGGAAGATCAATAGACAGGTCATAAGAACTGGAAAAACAGATGGTTTTATAAGCTTTTGGTTAGTAAAGATGATAGCAGTCATTCACCAATTCTCTACTAAATCCTATGAAAGAAATTAAAGCATAAAGAAAGCGGAATCTTTCCCAAAATGTTTATTATCCCTGTCTCTTATTGGAAAATAATTCAAAGTTCTTTGTTTTGGCAGAAGTTACAGAGGTTCTGTAGTATAGATTTTGTGTATGAAAATAATAAAATAACATTAAATAATATAGCAGTGTTACGATGGGCTGAGAATTATTAAAAATCATGTGAGCAAAAAGTGAATTTTACATTTATTTTTCAACAATAGAGCAGTCACTCTGTACTTGGAATTGTGCTAAGTGTGATAGGCACAAAGAACCCTCATTGTTGGTGCTTGAGCCAAGTTGCCCTGACACTGCCCCAGAAAATGAAGATTGGTTATTTAGGTTTAACAATCCTCCTGCCTCAGCCTCCCGAGTGCTGGGATTACAGGCCTGCGCCACCACGCCCGGCTATATTTTGTTTTCTTTACGCCTTTGTTTATGTTGATTCCTCCAATCAAAGCACTCTACTACCTACCTCAGAAGAGACATAGACCTTTAAAATTTCTTTTCAACTGATGGTTTTATCGACACAATCTGTGTCTAATTTCTTTCTGCTATGAATTCCACGTGCTTAGATGTGTACTTGTTTGTTCCACAAACCCTTGGAGGCAAAGAGCAGGTCATATTGATCCTTCTGTCTGTGCAAGACATGTACTTACTAAACAACTGTTGGATTCATGAATGAATGAATGAAAAACATTAATATACCTTTGAAAAAATGGCAGGCTATTTTCATACCTTTGCAGAGTATTAGAATTTAGCTCTCCTGAAATGGTACCGGAATAGTATTTAAACTGGCTCACAATGTTTCGTTAGTATGAGGAAAGTTTGCATTGGCTAAAGTTCTGTGAGTTCATTCCTTTGTTTCATTGGTAGTACGTTTTAGTTAAGGTTCCATTCAGGAGAATTATGTGTTTGATGAGGATATTGTGATTATTTTAATATGGAGGAGTCCTTGAATGTGAGGAATACAGAGAAAATATTTACATATGAAATTAGGTATTTGAAATTTGCTTCAAAATAACCCAGAAGAAATAAGGAGTAGGAATATAGGATTGTTACTGAAGCTGCATGAGAGTTACAGTAACATGCACCAAATTTTCCCTCTGTTTTTATCTACATGTTTACATTTTTCTATAATATAATAACATTTTATTTGCATCTACAGAAAAGGAGATTCTATAGACTGAGTCACAACTACACAATACATATAAAGCCAAAGAGTTGTGCATCTGCTGCTCAAGAGTGACCACAACTCTGTACATTTTGAACTAAGTTAAAGTGACAGAAAGCTCACTTGCTCCATTTATGACCACTATTTCTAGCCCTGAAACATTTTTTATTATAATATCTTCCTGGAGGCCACCATTCATTTTCCAGGATGGCAAACTGATCATGTTCTACTGTAAATGCATTGGCTGTAACTGTTTATCACTGTTTATGGCAGAGTTAGAAGACTGGCTCAAAGAAAAAAATGTGAGATAACATTAGGGCCTTACTCTAGTTACTAGCTCTAGATCAATATTGGGTCCCATTCATCTAGAATCAGTAGATGCAAAGTTTCCCAGCTTCCTTCCCTAGACTCCTTATGTTCCATTCCAGCAATTCTCTCTCTCTCTCTCTTTTTTTTTTTTTTTTTTTTTGTCTTTTTGAGACAGGGTCTCACTATGCAGTTCAGACTGGCCTTAAACTCACTTTATAGCCTAGGCTGGTCTCGAACTCACAACAATCCTCCTGCCTCAGCCTCCCAAGTGCTGGGATTACAGGCCTGTGCCACCACGCCCGGCTTCCAGCAATTCTCATGAGTCCTGGTATTAGGACTTACAGCACTAGCAATAGTCTTATACTGTTATTTCATGATTTATCAAAATTTTGGTATAATACGTTGAGTTTCTTGATTTTTTCTTTCCTTCCCCCTCTTTTTTTTTTTTTTTAAGATGGGGCTTGATGTGTTTCCCAGGCTGGTCTTGAACTTGTAGGCTCCAGTGAACCTCCTGCCTCAGCCCCTTAAGTAGCTGGGACTAGATGCAAGTGCCACCATGCAAAGCTTGACTTGTTTTTGTTAAAGATTTAATTCTTTTAGATATTTTCATTCCTTCTTTTTACTTTACTACATTTTCAGTGAAATTAATCACTAAGTGTTTACATCATGAGCATATATATAATTCACTGCACAGCTGGAAAATACCATATGTTTATATTCCTTTTATTTTTTTAAGAATTGTGAATTTTCACCCACATGTGGTGGTGTAACCTTGTAATCCCAGCACTGTGGGAGTCTGAGACAAGAGTTTGAGACCTGCCTGAGCAACTTAGCAAGATCCTACCTTAATATAGGAATGGGAATGTAGATCAATCCCAGCACTGCAAGAAAACAAAATAAAACAAAGAATTAAGAATTTCATTAGTTTTTCATTTACATAAAGTTTGCTACTCATATATTGTTTGTGCATGTTCTATTATAGTGCGATTCAAAGTATGGTCCCACAGATTGACAGTATCAACAGCATCCAAAAATTTGTTAGAAATGGAATAATTGGATTTACTTATGAAAAAAAGGAAGAATCTCAATTTTTAATCCATTTCTCCCTCACACTTCTTATAAAAATTAACTCCAGGCTGTGATAGCTCCACAATAGGACACGTATTTATCATTCTGGATCCTTTCAGTCCCCAATAGAAAAGATTAGCTTCAAATATATCATAGGTCTACATAAAAGACCTAAAGCCATACAGCTTCTGGAGGAAGACATAGAAGACAATCTTTGTAATTGTGAGTTAGATTTCTTAGATATAAAATGATTTTAAAAAGTGATTAAAAAAATAGACAAGTTAAACTTAACCAAACGAAGCTATGCTTTTTGAAAAAAAAAAATTAAATAATGATGCAACACATACTAGAAAAATATTTTCTAAGTAATATATGATAAAAGATTTGTACATAGAACATATAAAGAATGCTTAAGCCCAGTAATTAGAAAACAACCCAGTAAAAAATGGGTAAAAGATTTCAACAGATGGCAAATGAACAAAGGAAAAAATGTATATAGTATTAGTTATTAAGAATATGCAAAGT
>PVKA01010375.1:29225-64805 GCA_004027165.1 Ctenomys sociabilis
AAAAAAAAAAAAAAAAAAAAAAAAAAAAAAAAAAAAAAAAAAAAAAAAAAAAAAAAAAAAAAAAAAAAAAAAAAAAAAAAAAAAAAAAAAAAAAAAAAAAAAAAAAAAAAAAAAAAAAAAAAAAAAAGAATATGCAAAGTAAAAACACAAAGCACAACATCACTATATACTTATTAAAATAGCTAAGATTTAAAAAGACAAACCATACCAAAAATTAGCAAAGATGTGGAGAAACTGGGGCTTGTATGTACAGTTGGTGCAGCCTTTTTGAGAAGCTGTTTGGCATTTCCTTAAAAACTTAGACAGCCCAGTCAATTGATTCCAAAGTATTACTCCCAAGGGAAATGAAAGCACATGTCCCCACAAATACTTCTATATAAATTTCCTTAGCAGTCTTACTTTTCATAACCAAAAAAGAAGAAACAAAAATGGCCATCAACAGGTTAATAGATGAAGTGTGACACGTCCATACAATAGAATTGTATTTAGCAATAAAAACCAATGAGCTATTGACTCATTACATTAAAGTAACTATACTGTAAAAAGGTAAGGACGAAGAAAAAGAACAGATATTGTAGGATTCCAGTTGTAAGAAATTCTTGAATGTGCACATTAATTTACAATGACAGAAAAAAAAAAAGCTAGTGGTTGGTGGGGGAATGAGTGTGAGAGAAGGATAATCAAGAGACAAAGAAAAACCTTTTGGGGTGATGGTAGGATGTTACACACATATACATCATCACAAGTATCAAATTGCACACTTCTAATAGGTCCAGTTTATTGTGTACCATTATACCTTAATAAAGCTGTTGAAAATTAAATAGTTATTCATAAGTATGGGGTCATATAAGTGCAAGAGACAGGAAGGAAATCATCCTGTGAGATAATTTCAGAGTGAAGAGGAGGGTGGTCATTTTTTATAACTATCAGAAGCATGAATATATTGTCAAAAAAATAAAATGATGGAGCTGGGGAGATGGCTCAGTGGAATGAGCTCTTCCCTGGCAAGTGCAAGGGCCTGAGTTCAATCTCCAGTTCCGCCAAAAAAAAAAAAAAAAAAAAAAAAAAAAAAAAAAAAAAAAAAAAACCAATAATGGTTTGTGGAGAGGACAATGTAAATTAAGAATTGTTAGCTGCTGGTTTATTTGGTCTTCAGTGGTTTAAGTATTTCAAAAGTTTCATTAGCATAAATAGAGCTTAGAACCCTGTGTTCAGACAATTCTGTGAAGTAAGCCCTTGCTCCACCCTTCTTGTATTGATTTCTTGGAGCAGGTTGCCACCTACTTAGGTTTTCATTGTTCAGTGCAAAGTTATTTATTCTTCTTAATTTGGTTTGAAACTTGAGCTGTGATCAGATGATGCCAACAGAAAGCTCTTCCCTGCAATCTCTCCAAGCTGCTTGTTAAAAAAAATGTTATTTATTTATTCATTTGGTACTGGGACTCACTATTCAGTTCAGACTCATAATGATCCTCCTGTCTCAGCCTGTCCAGTGCTGGGATTATAGGTGTGTGACACCACACCTGGTTTTAGTGACCAGAATGGTATGCTGGGGGCTCCAGGCCAGCATGGCATGTGGTACCCGGGCTCGAAACCAGGTCCTTGCGCTTGCCAGGCAGGCTTAGACCGCTGATATCTCCCCAGTCCCATGCTGCTTGCCATAGGATCTGCACGATCTGTCTTCGCATCTCTTATGTCCTATCTCTTGTTTGCAATGATTTGGCCTTTCCTTAAAAACTTAGACAACCCAGTCAATTCATTCCTAAGTATTACACAAGAGAAATGAAAGCATATGTCCCAACAAATACTTCTATATACATTTCTTATATATAAATGTACAAGTTAAACTTAACCAAATGAAGCTATGCTTTTTGAAAAAAAGCTAAATAATGATACAACACATACTAGAAAAATATTTTCTAATATGTGATAAAAGATTTGTACATAGAACATATAAAGAATGCTTAAAACTAGTAGTTAGAAAACAACCCAGTAGAAAATGGGTAAAAGATTTCAACAGATGGCAAATGAGAAAAGGAAAAAAAAGTATTAGTATTAGTTATTAAGAATATGCAAAGTATGGGCTTTGTGGAATGGCTTAGTGGAATAAGCTCTTCCCTGGCAAATGCAAGGATCTGAATTCAATCCCCGGTTCTCGGGGATTGAAGAGGCTTCGTAGGCTGGTTCAGAGCCATTGATTTACATTCCATGTACCATTATATCTTTCTTTCTATTCCTTACCCTGACCCTAGAATACCTAGTTTAGCAACAGTGCAAAGCAATTATAGAAAATCTCTAATGTGATAACAAGTGACTTGTTTCCCTATAGGATGCTTCAACGTCCAAAATACTGCCTTACAATAATCATTTTTGGAGTTGTTTGAGATGATAAGAGCTTCCTTCTACATAGGAGTGTCCCCAAAGCCTGCCTTATGCCTAAGAATTTTGGTGAGTTGCACTCTGGCTCACATAACACTTTAGAACTCTCAGTACTGTAGGGCATGCTAGAAACATGGAAATATGTTGGGACAGTCTAGACTTCTTTGTATTCATACACAGATCAAGTTTATACAAATGTGATTTTAATTAAAGATGGGGAACTTATTAGAACAAGGATCAGAATAATCAAATTGTCCTCAATCAATTGTGAGGCAAACTGCTTCATTCTGAAAATTGGCATGTGTCTTAGTTTGTTTTCTGTTGCTATCACAAAAGACCACAGTCCAAGTAACTTACAGAGGAAAGAAATTTATTTTGGCTGATGGCTCTTGAGGTTGGGAAATCCAAGAGCAAGACTCTAGCATGTGGTTAACGTCTGATTGGCATCTTATGAGGGCATCTCACTGCACCATAGTGTAGTGGAGGGCAGAAGAAATGAAAAGGAAGCAAGGGAGCTCAGAGGAAGCCACATTTGCTGTTATAACAACCTGCTCTCATGATAATTAACCCACAAGAACTACAAGAACTCATTCATGGAAGAATAGAATTAATCCCTACACAAGGATGGAGCCTTCACAAGCATTATTAAGTGGAAATAATTTATGTAGAAATTGATTCCTTTTTATCTTAATCACTTTTCTACTTGGTAAGACAAAATACTCAGTATCCACAAGCTAAAGGAAGAAAGGTCTATTCTGGCTCACAGTCTGTAGAGGCTCTTCGGTAGGTACTTGGCTGGTTTTAAGGCAGGTCGGCATGGCAGAGAAGGGTTTTCCTAGCATGATACTGGGGAAGTAGAAGGTGATCAAGAGGAAGCTGAGGAGATAACCCTTTCCAAACAACAACCCTAGCACCCACCTCTTCCAACTGGTCCTAACAGAAACTCCACTCTCATCCTCTGTAATATAACCACCTTCTAAAAGTCCTGCCTATGAGTTCAGGAGATTCTTGGAGGACATCTAGCTATAAACCATAACACCTATCGACATGGTTAAATTGGGAACTGAGTTTCAACATGTGTTTTGGTGGAACAAAATACACTTAAACCATTGCAACACAGTTAAAGGCAAGACACCTTGTACTCATGTAGGGAAGCAAAAGGCATCCTCACCATGCCCAGAAGAGAAAAGTAGACTTGAAAACCTCAGAAAGATTCAAGTAAGATTCTATGTTGTATCACTGAACTTATGCTTTAAAAGACATGAAAGGCATCTTGCTTTTAAAGATTAGAGTTTGTGCTCAAAATATACTTGAAGCATAAAGTCCAACCATGGTAAGTCTGCCAATATTATGGCCTTTTAAACTGAAAATGTGAAATGAAAGATGTTGAAATTATTTATGACTATAGCTAGACATTTGGAAGGCTTTACTTCATATCTTGATAAATCATCCTAACACTGAACAGCATTTGTGTTCAACTCAGATAGAGCTAAAATTAATGGAGCAATGTCATCCAAAAAGTGTATATTACTAATTCTTAATAGCAAGGCATTATTTTCCCTGACAAAGCCATTTAATATCCTGGAAGAATAATGTATTAGGAAATAAGTGCTGCTGCTCTATCAAACCTCTATAAAGGGCCACTTACATTAAAAAAAAAATCTGTCACCTTTCTCTTTCTATTATCTATTCTTATTTTGTTCTTTGGAGTTGTCACTTTTTGTCCAAAATAATGGACCAAAAATATGTTGTAAATGTCTACTTTGTGCCTACTGGTATAAGAATATTTACACATTAAATGTCCATTAAGTTGATTTGATAATAGGAGAATTAGAGACATTCTCAAGCCTCTATTCAGAAAGACAACTATCTGAGCTTCAAGGTATCTCAATTTGGGCTCCCCCCCCCAAAGCAGACCCTGAGACAAGAATTTGGGTGCAAATAATTTATATAGAAATTGGTGCCAGGAAGAAATAAGGGAGACTTTGGGATATGCAACAAGGACAGGAGAAATGTCGATTAAGCTAATGAGCAGTTTACCTCTGAGGCTCCATTCTGTTGGGACTGCTATGAGAGAGTTAGTGAAGCCATCTTGGAATCTCTTAGCTCTTGCCCTCATCTGTTGAGTGTTGCTTCTGTGAGCTAAGATCCCTATGCACAGGTCCAGTGATTGCCAGCAGCCAGAGAAGGTCCTTATGTAGACATGTACCATAATCTTGTGGGTCAAAAAGGAGACTTATGTCTTGTGTCTCGATATCTCTCCAAAGCCTCATGTGGTCATAGAGTTGTTTGTTTGTTTTTTGGAGGTGGCTGAATCTAGAGTGTGCTATTGATTTGTGGTCCAATGCTGGAATTAAGCATGCTAGGATTAAGGGTGGGTGATTCCTAGATCAGTCCACTGATTGGATTAGTACTGCCCCAATCTCAGTAGACAGAATACAATATAAGGAACAGAAAGAGGCCCGTCTCCTTTTTTTTTTTTTTTTTTTTTTGGTGCCTTTACTGTCTTCTGCCACCATGAACTGTGGCCCTTCTGCCATGTGCCACCTTGCCTTCAAGCCATCCCATTATGGACTAAAACTTCCATAACTGTAAGCTAAATAAATATTTCCTACCTTAACTTTGAGTACCAGGTATTTTTTTTCTCAGCAACAAGAAAAGTAACCAAGACAGAGACTTTTTATAGGTTCCTTCTCTGGTGGACAAGGTGAATTGAGTGGGGCAATAACTTCACCTTCCCCAGGAACTCTGCCTCTAGCCAGGAAGACTTCATTTCAAGTCCTCACTTTGAAATGAAATGGGCTTTTTTTTTGCCAGTTAAATACAGTTTTAATCCATAGCTTAACAATGAAGGGTCATACACTGACATCAATGCATATAATCTAGCATTTCAGTGTAAGCTTGTCCACGTATACAACTGAAATCAATTATAAGGCATGGTCTAACAGATACCAACTTTAGGTACTTTTTACAGGCATGAAGCTTCATCTTGCACACTGAAGTCATCATGCATACAGGGCACAGTTGGTGCTTTGTATTTGTGTTTATTCTTCATTTAACTTTTAAAACACCACTATAATTGAATATTGAAACAAAAACAATAGCGAGTAGTGAGTGAGTATATGGTGATTCTAGTCCTTCGTGCACTCACTACTGCACACTACCTGCCAGCAGTGAACATTATTCACTGGTCCCATTAAAAGGTCTGACAGTGAACACCACCTCTGGGATGACGTTTGTCATCCTCACAGCCTTCTCCATTATAATGGTGCCGGCTTTCCTGATGGATCAAAGTCCACTAGTTCTACCTGATTCATTTCATGGTCTCTTCTACTTCCTTCCTCTCAGGTAGGACTTTTTTCCAGCAACAAGGGTTTATCAGGAGAGAGAAAGTCATTTTCAGGAAAGTTTACCTTAAATTCAGTGATTACACGACCCTTTTCATATGGTCTATGATAAACTGGCATGCCTTCAATGTAGCACGCACTTCATGCCTCCATGCTTGACCATTTGACTTGGATGAGAGGTGATGACTATCGTTCAGTTGTCAACAGTGGATATTGGCTTTTGGAAGCCACACAGTGCTCCAACTCTCTGTATATCCATACACATGAAAAGATCTTCTCTTTGTCGAGTAAAAACAGCATGGTCCTTCTGCTCTGATACAACGATAATATCTCCTGGCTCTAGTCCCAGTTCTTGGTCTCCTTCACCATGGAAGGCTATCTTCTGGCCATCTTTCATGCCTTTATCAATATGAACTTCTAGGATCTTCTTTTCTCTATCTTCCTTCCATTGCAGCTCTTACACCTGTCTTTAGGGCTGATGCGTTCTCCATGGCCCTGGCACCCCATGCACACAGCCTGAATTTGCTGAACCATTCCAGGTCCTATCTGATGAATTCTTATTTGCATTCTAGTGCCCTGGCAGTTGGGACAGCACTTCAAAACTTTCTTACCACCTTGGCCTTCACATTAGTTACAAATCCCATTCTTTTGAAGAGCCAGTTTCCTGATGGCACCATTATATAAATCTTCCAAGGTAACTGAGAGCTGGCGCACCACATTTTTATCTCTCTTTTCTCTCTGCATCCTTCCTCCTCCTCCAAAAAACATATTAAAGATATCCATGGGGGAGCCAAAACCACTACCTGCTCCACCCTCCTTAATTGCCTGTTCTCCTCCTTTGTCATATAATTCTCTTTTCTTGGCATCAGAGAGAACTTCATAAGCTTGAGAAATTTGTTTAAACTTTTCATCTTCATTTGGATTCCTATCAGGATAGTACTTCAAAGCCAGTTTCCTATAAGCCGTTTTTACTTCTTCCTGGGTGGCATTGGGTTTGACCCCCAAAACATCATAACAAGTCATTTCTTTCACTATTTTCTGAGGCAGTGAGTGAGCATGGTTGTGGTGAGGTAGGCAGGAAGGAGCATGTAGCCATGTGCAGGTCGAGCAGGCACTGCTCCTCCACGTCTCAGTGCATTCTGGAAAGTTCCTATAATGGGCTCTTTAGACTTGAACAAATTACTTAATTTTTCTATGCCTCCATTTCTTCATCTATGAGAATAATAATAATAATAATAATAATAATGATAATAATAATAATGATATGTACCCCATGCTCTCTGGATCCAGTAGTATTAGGAAAGAGTGCTTTTAGGCTTTTTGTGTAAGTTGAGTTTCCCTAACAAGCACATTACTTTCTTTGTCTTATAAAGGTATGTGCTTATTTGGAGGGGCCGATGGAGATTATTGGCTTGCTAAACTTCCTCCAAGCTATATCCAGGAGGCTGTCATTGTACTTATAGAACTGCTATGTAAGGTAGTTCTTTGTAATTTATAAAGTGCCTCACTCACATGCCAATTGCTTCATTTTCCTGCCTCACTCACAAGAACTCATGGTTTATGGGATAAGAGTGATATCTTTATACAAGGTTTAGGATCCTTTAAAGTCCAGCTCTTCTGTAGTATCAAACTTTCTTTCCTACTTTACTTTTTTTCCCCCTCTAAGTTCCTGGTATGTTCTATGCATCTGTCTGCTTATGCTGTCCTTCCTGGGATACTCCTCAACCCTCATGTCTTCAGGCCAATTTGGCCCTCTACCACTCCGACCATCCTTCTGTAGGATAAGATTGCCCTCTTTTTGCTTTGGCCATCTATCTATATCCCCAGTCCACTGTCAGTCCCACCATCTCATCAACCATGATCCTTTCTAGATGGTAGAGAACTGATTTCCAGTTGCAATACAAGTCCACTTGCCAAAAAAAAAAAAAAAAAGCCATTCCTGCAGCAGACAGTGAACATAGTGATTTCCTGGGATGGGAAAAAAGATGGTTCCTTCTTTACTTCTATAAATACAACAGTGAAGCTAGCTCCAGTGGTGCAATTGCTTAGTGCATGGTACTTCTACAAGTACAGCAATAAGAATAAACCAACAATAAATATTCTGTTACAACCATCACATCAGAAGTTAGTTCTATAATCTTATCCTGATCCATTCACTATTAGCATAGGGAAACATTGTTTTATGTTTGAAATTCCTCTTGTATATATATATTATTTTTATAACACATTACTATACTTCCCTTCAATGAAGAATGTCATAATCACTGGCTGCTTTGACCCTGGGCCTTTTCAGGGTATATTTTAATCAGTGGAGTGATTTAACAACATCTGATCTTGTTTTCATTCATCTAGAAAAAATACATAACTATGCTAACAGTTTCTCTGCCTAAAAACCAAAAACACTGATGGAAACCAGGAGATATTATGGAAGCACTCATTAATTTGTGTGTGTGTGTGTGCGTGTGTGTGTCCCAAGAGTCACTGTGAAGTGTGACTTCACAGTGAACGTCCTCTTCTTTAAAACTCCATTGGCAAAATGGTTGTCATTTTTACATTGTTTTGCATAGTATTTATTGATTCAGGAAACAAACAACAAAATTCTTAATAAAATGACTTGGAAACTGAAATAAAAAACAAAAACTCTGCTGGCAATAATGAGCCGTGTTGTTTTTCAAAATATGTAAATACCTGTGAGCAGAACATGGAGGAAGGCCCCTGCTGTCTCACATGTAACTTGATTCTAGTGTTCTTTCACCTAAAATAGCTAAAGGTAAATATAGAAAGAGAGTGGTTATGATTCTTCTTGGCTGATTTTATCCTTTTAGTACTCAAGAATAAAAAATGTTTTCCCATCAAATTAAGTTTTACTGACTTCAAAGAAATTGAAGTTCATGAGAAAGACCATACCTCTGACTTTGCAATCTCGAGGGATCTCTAAGAAGTAATTAATCACTCTGGTTCTTTGGTAACAGTAGTAAAATAGGGCTCAGTGCAAGAAACCTCAATGAAGCTATTCTGTTATAGTCATTCTTAACCAAATGCCACAGCTACATACATTCAAAGATATATGGAGGCATTTAACTTGGGGACTCTCATCTGGTAATCTGTAGATTTTAATTAAGTTTTTCCAGGGATGCAGGAAAGCATATGAGACAAGAAGGCTATTGAGCTGACAAGATTTATCTTTGTCTTTTCTGTTAAGCCAAATGTTCTCATATTGCATATGATATGCCACCAATTATGTAAACATCATGCATGATCAGCATAGAAGTTTGCTTTATCTGATAAGGCATTTTCACACTCACAGTGATAAAATGTTAGATTTGAGAAGTAACTCTTTGGTACCACCTATTTCTCTCCAAAGAAGGATACTCAATATATGTCGCATGTCCTGACTCCTGAGTGGCCTTCATAATATTTTTTCTATCAGTGACTTGCAATTGGAATTAAGAGATCTGGTATCCTTAGAAAGAGGAGATATAAAATTGGATACTTAGGCCGGGCATGGTGGTGCACAACTGTAATGCCAGCACTCAAGGCTGAGGCAAGAGGATCACTGTGAGTTTAAGGCCTGCTTGGGTTACAAAATGAGTGTAATAGTAAACTGATTTGTATAGTGAAAAAAGGGAAAAATTGGGCAGGCCAAATAGCTCAGCAGATTAAAGCATCTGCAAGCAGGCATAGGAGCCAGGGGTTCAATCTCCCCCCATGTCAGCTGGCCCCACCCTTGGGGCATGCTGAGACTGCAATTGAGAGTGGGTGTAGTGGCACCTGCCTACAATCTGAGCTCTTGGGAGGCTATAAACAGGAGAATCACTAGGGGCCCAATCTAGTAGTGAGATCCTGAACAGTCTGTAGACCCTTACAGAAAAAAAGGGAAAAATCAATCAATAAATAATATAAAGTTGGGTATTCTGAGATGACAGTTTTTGCCTATTACCTATTTCATGACTAAAGGTTCATAGAGTACAAATCTAAGAAAAAAAAAAAGTTTAAAGTAAGAATGCATGAAAACAGGGCCAGGAAGATAGCTCAGTCAACTAAGAATCTGCTTTGGCAAGTGCAGGGACCAAGGTTCGATCCCAGTCCTACATGCCTTGCTGGCCCCACCCCAGGGGTATGCCACTGAGTCTGGGCATGGTGACCCATTGCTATAATCCCAGTGTTGGGGAGTCTGAAAACAGAAGGATCACTACTAGTCTGAGCTGTGTAGTGACACCCTGTACCAAATACATTAAAAAATGAAAAAAAAATGCTTGAAAATAAAAGTGACAGGAAAAGAAAATCAGTAGAGTGAGTTCTATAGGTTTCCCATGGTTGATTCTTTCCTATGCGATTCTGCCCCTGGCTTCTAGGAGTCACTACTGAAGTTTTCTAATCAATTCTCATTTGTAATTTACATGATACTGGAAACCAGAATTTCAAATAATATAAGCAGATAGCTGGTACTGGTCTTTGGCCATGAGACAAGAAATTAGAATTTATCAGTCCTGGAAGTGTTTGTATTTTATTTTATTTTATTTTTATTTTTTGGGTGGAACCAGGGATTGAACTCAGGCCCTTGTGCTTGCCAGGTAAGTGCTTATTCTACTGAGCCATCTCCCCGACCCTTGTATTTTAAATAAGTGTTATAATTTTTGTTACTGGAAGTGATGGAATTAGAAAAGGTCATTATCTTTTTCTTTTGGTACTATTTATTGAGCACAGAGAATGCTAAGTTACCTATGTATCCTTTTAAAAAATTCTTTCTGGGGGTGGGGAGATGGCTCAGTGGAATAAGCACTTCCCTGGCAAGCACAAAGGCCTGAGTTCAATCCCCAGTTCTGCCAAAAAAAAAAAAAAAAAAAAAAAAATTCTTTCTTAGTTTTTATTTTATTGTGGTACCAGTATTTTGCTGTGGTACAAGAAATCCAGGACCTAGTACATACTAAGCAAGTACTCTACTACTGAGCTATAACCTCAGTGGTAAGTCCATATTAAGCCTCTCCTGTCTGCTAACTAGAAATAAGATCCCATAGGTACCCAGGCCATCTTCCTTGGAACTCTTCCACTCACCTTTATCTTTAGCTTTCTTGGCTTCTCAGTTTTATCCCCATTTCTTGGTTCTTCATTTTTTACTCACCCTAGCTTGGCTATTTGGTTCCCATATAGGACACAAGTCTAGAGTTCTGAACACTAATATAATAAACCACTATTATCTCGACAGTAGACTGGAAGTTCTTCGATGACAGAGTCATACCTTTTCATCTTTGTATCCACAGAGCTCAGAAATGTACTATCTATATGACAGCACTCAGCCAATGTTGCTAAAAGAAAACAAAATTAATGTTAGTATATGACAGACCTTTATTTATTTAATCATTTGTTTATTTACTTGGTAAAGAGTCTCACTACATAGCTCGGACTCATAGTGATCCTCTCCTGTCCCAGCCTCCCCAGTGCTGGGATTATAGGTGTGTACCACCATGCCCAGTTCTAGGGCCAGCAAAACATATGTTATTAGGGATCAAACCCAGGTCTTTGTACTTGCAAGGCAGGCACTTAGACTGCTGAGCTATCTCCCCAGCTTTATGACAGACATTCAGTTAGCAGAATTACATTAATGCTAAGTCTTATACATCTCCATTCCCATTAAACCAGTTTCAGGAAGTTCACTAACTTACAGAAGGAAAGAAGAACCAGAGATACAGGCAGAGGAAGACCCATTTTGCTCTTTTCCAAACGTTCTATTTTAACTTGGACCACTTTCATTGGAATCCTTTGAAAATTACTATTGACTCTTTCCCCAGTATAAATGAATCTTTTATCAGGAAGAACACTTTCTTTTCCTTTAAGAATTACCAGAATTACCATATTCCATCCTCTTTGGCAACAGTACATTGAGTTCTCTTCGTGCCTCTTTTCTTTCCTTTTTATTTTTTTCTATTATTAAAGAAAGCATTTTCACTGCTCTTGGAAATGACTCTGTTTCTTTGAGCCAGATTCTTTTTCCTGTTTATTTCTGGCATCAGCCACAATATGCTTCCGAAAGATAGGACTTGCAGCCCAAATTCATATGGGGCTGTATGTATTATTTACAGCGATTTCCTCAATCCCGTTTGACCAAGCCACTGAGATGACCTACAGCTCATGACTGTAAACCAGTCATCATATTCAACTTTTGTTTGCTACCCATCCTCCTTAGTAAGATTTTTCTTTCAGAAACTTACAAATATTTTGCATCTGCATTTATATTTTGACATATTCATCCCACCTGCCTCTTTTAAACCCACAGTGAGCTTTAGAAAGATTTTTTTTCACACAACTCTCACCTTAGGAGATAAAGACATGAAAACTCTAAGTAGGTTTTGACAAGCTCGCTCCCCTTGGTGTGATGCGTGGGTGAACTACAGTCACATTAAATGGGCCGGAGATATGGCAGACAGGCTTGAAATTAATTTTCTTTTCCTTAAGGAAATTCTGCCGAGAGCTTAAAGCACTCCATGACAATGGTTTACATTCATGACTATGGTTATTAACTGAAGGTAGTTAAAAGAGTAGACATTTAAAAATTTCAAAAAAACCCTCATAAAATAATTTATTTATATTTTCTCCTAGTACAAATGAAGAAAGAGCAAACTTGGAGAAAATGTGTGAATCGCTGGAGCCATGTAGCTTGTATCCAGAGACTTAAAGCCTAGCCTGAATCACATAATGAGACTTTATCCCAAAAATAAATAAATAAACAAATAAGAGGGAGACAGAGAGAGAGAGAGAGAGAGAGAGAGAGAGAGAGAGAGAGAAAAGATGAAGGTTTGGAAGAGGGCTTACCTTCTTTCAGGAAAGTAGGTTTTCTTTTGCAAAGCCAGGGTTCTTCTGATCACAAAAACAGATAAAGACTCAACTAAAATAGAGAACTATAGGCCAATCTTTTTAATAAACATCAATAGAAAAATTCTCATAAAGATATTTAGCAAATAAAACAATAGCAAGTAGAATGCAGCGTATTATAAAAAGGCTGATAAGCCATGATGAGGTTTCACCCTGGAGAGGCAGGGATGGTTCACTCTATGTAAGACTATAAGTGTAATGCGTCACATAGATAGGAACAAGGTAAAAAGCCACATGATTGCATCAATAGATTCAGGAAGAGGCTTTACAAAATCTAACACCTGTTGGAGATAAAAATCCCGAAGACAGGCATAGAAGATCCACATTTGAGTATGATAAGGGCTGTCTCTCTATGACAAGCCAGCAGCACACCAAATGGGGAAAACTGGGCTGGGGAGATAGCTTGGCAGTTTAAGCACCTGCCTGACCCATTCCAGGACCTGGGTTTGATTCCCTGTACTGCATGCCTTGCTGACCCAGCCACTGAGACCAGGTGTGGTGGCACACACCTTCAATCCCAGTGCTGGGGAGGCTGAGACAGGAGGATCCCTATGAGTCTAAGCTGTGTAGTGAGACCCTGTACCAAATAAATAAATAAAATATTTAAAAAATGGGGAAAGCCAAATGCATTACCCCTAAAATCAGGAAGTAGACAAGGATGTCCACAATCACCTCTGCTATTCAACTTGTACTTAAAACATTAGTCAGAGCAATTAGGCAAGAAGAAGAAGCAAAAGGCATACACACAGAAAAGAAAACTCAGATTATCACTATTTGCAGATGAAATGATACTGTACATGGAAAACAAAGAATTCCATCAAAAACTTTTAGAATTAATAATCAGCTTCAGCAAAGTAGCAGGATACAAGATCAACACATGAAACTCAGTAGTTTGTGTATACTAACAATGAATGGGATGAGGAGAAAATTATGAAAAAATACCATTCACAGTCCCTTCAAGAAAAGTGAAATACTTAGCAATTAGCCTAACCTAAGAAGAGAAAGATCTGTACAAGGCAAACTACAGTATTCCAAAGGAGATTGAAGAGGTCATCAGAAAATGGAAAGATGTCCCTTGCTCCTGGTTAGTCAGAACCAATATTTTGTCAAAATGGCCATACTTCCAAAGCTATTGTGCAGATTCAATGCAGTTCCAGTCAAAATGCCAACACCATTCTTTACAGATCTAGAGCAAATAGTCCTAAAATTTATATGGAAGCAGAACAAACCCCCAAAAGTGGAAATATCCATAGCACTTGCTTTGTAGCAAGTGTCATAGCAATACCAGACTTTAAACTGATTTATAAAGAAATAGTGATTTTAAAAAATGGCATAGTATTGGTACAGACACTTGAACCAAAAGAATAGCACTGAGACTACAGAAACCTCCCCAGGCTATTCAACTATTTTTAAAGGAATATAAAACTATTTATTGACCTCTGCTCACCACTATTTACAATAAATAATATGCATTAGGATTATATTCTGACTACTACAAAGATGTTTTCCTGACTTCTGCTGAAAACAGAAAATTGAATAATGAAAAGATTGAGCCTACATGTAAGGAGCAAGGTGGGGTCAAAAAAAAGCATGCAGGTCAATAATTTAGATTACAAGATAGTTCACTGATTTATTCTAGCAGGTCCTACATTATAAGCACCTCTAGCCACTCAGTAGGTTTCCATGAGCCAAGTCCTAAGACATTCAGGGATGACTTTTGAGGATAGATTTCAACTTGGGGATCTTTAATATCCCCTTTAAAAGTCTTACTTAGTGAATTCAAACAAACTAGATTTTGATTTGCTACCTTATCTGGGTAGGGAAGTTGTTGGTAGAAATTAGATTTTTTCTTTCTAGGAATTTTGCAAGTAAACTGATGCATTTTTGTAACTGAAGACAAAGATATGGATTCTGATGTGGCTGCTTTACAAATACCCACAACTACCCACGTCCGCTCCACAATCAGCTGTAGAATCATCTATTTAAGTTGAAAGGTTATGGCTTTGGGAAAACTTTCTATTTAACTGGAATTGATTTATTTCTTAGGTAGCTCAGAATTATGGTGTCTCAGACATGAGCTTATCAACCATAGTTTTTGTTTTGGTAAATGTTTAAAGACAAAACAAAAACCACTTTCCTAAGTATTTTATTTATACAAACACAATAAAAAAAACCTCAGAATGGTCGTTAAGCATGTGAGCTAAAACATGAGTTCTGTCTGAGTCTGACAATGGACAATTCTCCCAACATTTAGAAAAGTAGACCTATACTGGGCTATCAAATGCTCTTTTCTAATACAGGAAACAATTATAAAAGGTTTTATTTGTTCAAAGTAAACAGTACTACAGACGCAAAACCAACAAAACTCAGTAACTCCCCCAAATACTACTTTCCAAACTGACACATTACACTGAATTTTCATTAGAATGCTGTTTGAGTATGCATATACACGAGGTAAGTTATTGAGCTTCATCTTCTGGACAAGACTGCCAAGTTAGTCTCTCTTCATAAAAAGCAATTACGATTTGAGGACATTTCATATTTGCTTCTTTTGCCACTACTAATTCAGCCTCATCTGTATCTTTCCATTTCATGAGAAATCAATTCTCCATACTATCTATTGCACCAATTACTCATTCCGGATCAAGGCCTCTAGCAGAACCTCTAGGTTTGTCAACAGCAGCTCTTATTTTCTTTGATTTGCTATCATCAGATTCACTGTCAGATAGATATTTTCTTTTTTGTATCATCTCTTTGTTTAACACCTTTATTTTTTGTATTTTAGGGGAAGGTCTACAGGGTGTTCAGGGTCTCACTACTAGATCAGACTCGCAGTGATCCACCTTTTTACAGCCTCCCAAGAGCTGGGATTACAGGCATGTGCCACCTTGCCCAGTCTCAGTGTCTCAGTGTGTCCTGGGGGCATGGCTAGCACAGCAGGTCTGGGGATCGAGCCGCCAGCTCCTGCGCCTGCTTGTAGTTGCTTTAATCCACTGAGCTATTTGGCCAGCCCTGTTTAACAGCTTTTTGAGAGTTAAGAAATGCTACAATTAACTCTGGACAGTCTAAATTTTCTTCAGGTTCTCATATATTTTCAGTATCAGTAAATCCCTTCCATGTCAGAAAACACTCCACCTTCCCATTCACTACATGTCGGTCTAGTACTTTTTTTTTTTTTTTTAATCACAAATTCTTCAGGTTCTGCTTCCTCAATTATTTTATTTTTTTCCATTTTGGTTTTATGGGAAACCATTTTTTATTGCAGATTTGAAGAGCTACTATTCACTGCCTTATATGCGTGGTCATGATCTATAGCAGGTCTCCCGTGGCCGCCTGCAGCTCCACTCACACCTGAGCACCCCATTCAACTATTTGATCTTTGACAAAGAGTCCAAAAGCATATATTAGAGGAAAGGCAGCCTTTTCAACAAGCTGTGCTGGGAAAACTAGTTATCTGTTTGTAGAAAAACTAGTTATCTCTCACTACATGCTAAATTAAAAATTTTAAAGGGCTGTGGTGAAAAAGGAACTCTCATACAATGTTGGTGGGAATGCAAACTAATACAACCATTGTGGAAATCAATATGGAGATTTTCAAATAATTAAATCTAGAAATCCCATACAACCCAGCTGCTGAAGCTCAAATTGATCATATGTGGGAGGGCAGGATCAGGGCTCATTGCTTAAAGCAGTCAAGCTACCTCAGTCTTGAGAAAAACATCCTGCCTAGACCTTGTGGGTTATTAGTCACTAGGCAATATTGTGTCTTACAACTTTGTATAAGTATAAATAAAGGCCCTTACTCTTGTGGGGGGGCATTGTTTCTCTGTACAGGCAGAGGAGTCATAACCTAACCTAGCTCCTGTCTTCTTTTCTATCTTTTCCTCATTCCTGCTACCATTTCTCTCAGCTACAACTGATCACACTGACAGATCTATGGATCCCTATAATTCCCCTGAAAGGTATCTTCTCCAAAGAGCTAAATAGTCAAATTACAGTGATACTTGCATAACAATGTTTATAACAGCACAAATCATAATAGAAAAATCCTGGAAACAGCCTGCATACCCACCAACAGATGACTAGTTAAACAAAACATGGTATCTACATATAATGGAATACTACTCTGATGTTAAGGATAAGCTTGCTTTTCTTTCCTCTACCACTCCATCAACAAACTTTTGGTGGCTCTATCTCCAAAGCACCTTCCCTACTTCCTTTAAGGTCATTCTCCACCCAGCAGCCAGTGGTCCCCTCACTATGTTGCCTGAAACACTCTAGGGCTCTCAAGAGTAAAACCCTAGTTCCTCACCATGGGCCACAGGTTCTCTATCACCCTCCAGTTCCCTACACTCTGTCTCACTAATTATGCTCCTGTCATACTAATCTTTTTATTTCTCCACAAGTTCAGTTTACTCCTGGCACAGGCCCTTTGTATGGCTGTGCTTTCTGACCAGAATGCTCTTCCCTAAGATCTTTAACTTCATTGCCATTTTATCAGCAAGGCCAGCCCTGGGCATCCAATCTAAGTAGCCCCCCATTTTCATAATATTGTCCTGTTTTATTTTTATCATAGCAGTATCAGGACATAGTATTTCCCTATTCTTTCTTGTTTGTTTCTTGTGGTCTGCTTTTCCATTAGAACAGGGACTTATCTCTGTCTCCACTGTCTCCTGAGGACATGGAGTACCCATTGCAGATTGGAGATGTTCCATAGATACTCAGTGAATGCCTAAAAGCAGCCAACCTCTGGTCAGGTCATGTGGTTACTTCTGATGGTCTTCTTTGCTGTTTGTTTCTTTTTAGCTTGTGACCTGTGGTTCACCTAAAGGTGTCCCTGACCTTTGCCCTCAGTACACTGCCCATTGGTTTCAATGGCAGGGTGAATGGACATTGGTGCTTTGAACTGCAGAAGCTGAGTCAGGCCTCAGAGAGATGTCACTCAGCTTCACAGTGGATGTGAATGTGGTGAAATCCAGGAAAAGGCTGCAGTGTGTGAATATGAGGGATTGTCTGAGCCACTATCAGGAGTGGAGGAGTAGGGACTGCCCTTGCAAGAACCCCTCCATAGAGGAAAGCTGCCTTATGAGAAGGCCTGCAAGAATAAGCTGTTTTGCATTGCTGAGTTACAGTTGGCCACCACCATGTCTCAACAGGAATTGGTGGTGGGTCTCACCAAGGAAATGACCATGAACATTAGCCTTACTAACTCTGGGGAAGATTCCTATGTGAGAAGATGGCTTTGAATTACCCTCAAAATCTGCAATTTAAGAGGCTACAAAGGCTTCCCTCTCCAAATATTCAGTGTGTTGACCCTGAGCCGGTTGCATCCATCCTGGTCATGAACTGTAAGATTGGTTACCCCACACTCGGGAGGTCATCTGTAAACATGTCAATAGTTTGGCAGCTGGAAGAGAACATCTTTCCAAATAGAACAGCATATATCATTGTGACCATCAGCAATCCTGATGGGAAATCTTTGGCATGAGAGACCCATAACCTTCAATTCTGGCATTCCTTCACTGCAGTTATTTCCAAACCATCAGTGATGTATATGAATATAAGCCAGAAGCTTTCTAACCATAAAGAATTCCTTTTCAATATACATGGAGAAAATCTCTTTGGAGCCCAATTCCAGCTGCAAATTTGTGCACCAATCAAATTACAAGGTCTCCAGGTTGTAAGAGTGAAGAACCTGACAAAGATTCAGGCTTACACTGTGTGCGCCCAGAGTCGGGAGCATGCATGTAGGAGTGATCTGGTTCAGCATGTGAAAGAGTGGCACTCAGTGAGCTGTGTCATCAGTTCGGATAAGGAAAATGTCACCATGGCTCCAGAGACATCCTTGGGTTGCTCTGAGTGGTTGCTAGGAGATATAACCGAGCTACAGGTCCTTGCTGAAATATCCTTCAACAGAGCTCTGTATGAGGGACTGAATGCAGAGAACCACAGAACTAACATCACAGTCATCTTCCTGAAAGATGAAGTATACCATTCTTTGCCTCTCATCATTGGAAGCAGCGTTGGCAGCCTTCTGGTTTTGATCATTATTATAATTATCCTATTCAAGCGTGGCTTTTTCAAAGGAAAATATCAACAGCTGAACTTGGAGAGCATGAGGAAGGCCAGCTGAAAGCAGACGATCTGCTTGCAGAAGAAAATTAGGAGCTGTATCTTCATCCTTTGGGATCTTTGAACTTCTAGAAGCTTGGTGTTGTCCTGGTTACCTTGTCCTTAGGAAGACTGAAAGCAGCACTGACTAAATTAGAGAATAATGTTTTTAATCATAAAAAAGGGACAAGCTTAAGATACTTGTAAGGAAATGGATACATCTAGAAGACAATATGTTGAGTGAAATAAATCAGGCATACAAGCTTGTATAACATATGGTGTCCCTCAATTGAGTGAGGCAAAGTATAAACAAAGAAAAAGATAAAGGTTGGACAGAAAGGGAGAATAGAACAGATTTTGTCCAATAGGGAAAGGGTCCAAGGGAACAAGGAGAGGGAGAAAAGAGAGGGGAAGGTGAAGTGAGAGGAATAAAGATATGCCAAGTACAGGAACCTAATAGCCCAAATCAATGTAAATGTTATAAGCTATAACCTATGCTAAGACAAATAGTACCAACACATATGCAAAATGTGATCAAGGAACCAGAGGAGGTAGGTGGAGGGTAAGGAAGGAGAAGGAGACGGGGGAAAAAAAAAGTTGTAGGTATGTATGTGTGATCACTCCTCATTGTAAACTGCATGAATTATGAACATATACTCATAAAATTGCTTTTAAAAAAATCAAGGTTCTGTTAATAAGGAAAAAGAAGGATCCTGGAAAAGATGCAACAAATGCACCTATGAATTATGAAATATTTGCTTTATTAAGAACTTGAATTGGGAGCTGGAGACTTAAGTCAGTGGCCGAGTACATGCTACTTGCCTAGCATGTATAGGACTCTGACTTTGATGTGCAGGACTGAAAAGAAAGAAATGGTGATGAACACAGAGACAGAAAGGAGTAGGAAGAAGCAAAGGAAGGGAAGAAGAAGAGAAAGAGAAAGGAGAAAAAGAGGAAGGAGGAGAAGGGGAGAAGTTTGCTATTGCTGCTGAATTTAAAGCAGGCATGATGGCACTAATTCTAGTACTCTGGGAGGCTGAAGCAGGAAGACTGAAAATCTGAGCTCACTCTGGGCAGTGTAGAGTGATTCAAAATAAATACCAACAGGACTGGAGATGTAGCTCAGAGGAAAGACCCTGAGTTTAATTTTCAGAATAACAATAATATAGTTGACTTTAGAAGTTACAGTCTTTGGCTCAGTGCTTGGGGTTCTGTAGCAAGCCTCTGCTTCCTACAAAGGGATCTTCCTTCTAGTTCAAGTTTGAATGAAAGCCGAAAATGCCCACATTGTGTATTATTTTTGACTCCTGGTCCTTATATCAATTAGAATTAGGTTTTGTGGAAGAAACAGACCTAAAATAAATTAATAAGACAGCAGCTTATTTTTCTTGGTGACATACAAAGGTATATCATTCAAAGTGGGTACTGTGGCTGTGTTCAGAAAGACTCGTGGAGTACTTAATCAGTTTTATGAAAGGAAGCGTTGCCAGATTCTAGAATTAAAAATGAAGGCAACTGAAATCTTAAGAATATAGCTCTAATCCCAGCACTCTGGAGGCTGATGCAGGAGAATTGCTGTTGAGTTAGAGGCCAGCTCTGCAGTGAGTGATCTACAAAGTGAGACTCTGTCTCAAAGCACAGAAACGAAACAAACAAAAGATTAAAATCTCAAGAACAATGAAGCAAAAGTCCTCAGAGTCTCAAACTCTTACATTGCTTTTCCACAGGGCTCCAAGAATTGCCTTATGATCCAAGATGACTACTTTAGAAGTAGCCAGCACATGTTCATCCCAACCAACAGAAAGAAGGTGGGAAAAGAAGACAAATGTATCCTCTATCTATTTTTCAAACACAGTTGCCACAGCTTGTCACATTATACCTTCTACAGCACATAGTCACTGGCTTACAGCTGGCTACAAGGTGGTTGAAAACATTGTCTTCCCTCTGGGTATATGTATGCTCAGTTAAAATAAGGACAGTCCACTGCCTAAAATTTGACAGTTTCACTACAGTGAAGAAAAAGAGACTGGATTGTGAGAGACAGCCAACAATCTCCGTCGTTACTTCTCTTCTGGACTTCGTTCACTTCAGCCTGTCAGACATTATTTTGAAATTGCTTCCAATCCACTCAGCTTTGGTAGGGAATATGAACAGATTCCATGGAGCTAAGAGCATAGGGGAAAAATAGTCACTAATGAAAATCATGTTCTAAATCACACTATAGTACTTCAGTTACACCAGACTTTAGGGAAGTACCTCTGTTTGCGGCATGAATAGTCATATGAATTTTAGAACTGAAAAAGTAAAGATTTTCAAGAGTTATTGAATAAATACAAGATGCTAACTCCTGTTACTTTGATCCTGCGAGGTACTGATTTTTTACAGTAATAATTAAGAAAATTGTTTCATGTATATATTTTAATGTCCATTTAAGGCTACTGACCTTGAAGTCTTTATTAGGGAAGGATCTTCTTTCAAAGCTTGGATTCTAATTAAAAGTAAACATCCTGTTGATTCATACAAAGTCTTCAGGTTGTTTTGCCCATGGGGGAAGAGCAATATCATTTACTACTACTTCATCTTCTTGGACACCAAGATGATATGCACTACTGTTGACAAATATCTCTGACAGGTAGTAGAACTCTGGGATTAGTTTCTTTACACCAGCTGGGTCTTTGACTAGTTCTCCAAGATTTTACAATTGATGAGAAGGTCCCATCTGGATGGTTAAATTTTCCATCATTCATATTATTATTATTATCATTGTTATTATTATTTTGGTACTGGCAATTTAACTCAGGACCTTGCACTTGGTCAGGTAGGTGCTATATCATGAGCTATCTCCCCAGTTCCCCACCATCTGCATTGAGGAAGAAGGTTGTGAAAGATTCACTTTGAACAAGCCAGGATAAGGTAGATGTCTTTGTGGAATAATGTGTATTATATTAGTAGGGTGGGCTTTGCTCATCTTCCCAGGACTCATAGTGCTCTGCATTAAACACTGCTTTCTTTGGACTCAAAACACCAATTGGCCTTGACAGATCCCTGAGGTTTCCCGAAAGAGTCAGGTCCAATTCTTCTGATTCATAGTGTGTCAACAACCAGGGAAATACAGGGTATTTGTTCAAATCATTGCATGTCTGTCCTGCTATATTATTGAGAAATATCAAATATTTGAAGTTTGAAATTTCCTTTCTTTGCTAGACCTGAGTCATGTTGGAAGATTTAGAAAGATATCATGGAGTGGAGTGACCAATCATATCCTCCTACCTTGTGGCTACCCATAGCTAGTACCTACTTCAATCTGAGACAACCTATAAACAACTTTTTTTTCACACTGTTGCTTGATCAGGAAAATTAAACATAACCTAGTTCAGTTTTCCATAAATACTTCCAGAGCAATGTTTTGTAGAAGATAACATGTTTTTTTGTTTTGTTTTTTTGATGTCTTTAGTACAGGGTCTACAGGGTCACACTACACAGATAGGAATCCTGGTGATTCTTCTGGATTACAGGTGTGCACCATCACACCCAGTCTCAACTGCCATCTCAGCATGCTGCACTCCAAAGATCAAATACAGTCCCTGTGGTTGTCTAACCAGGTGCTTTAATACCCTGAGCTGTCTGGCCAGCCCCTGTAGAAGATAACATTTTGAGCTGGGCATGAGGGCTCCCACCTGTAATCTCAGCTCTCAGGAGGCTGAGGCAGGAGGATCACTTCAAGTTCCAGGCCAGTCTAGGCTACAAAGTGAGTTCAAGATCAGCTTGAACTGCATAGTGAAACCATGTCTCAAAAAAAAAAAAAAAAAAAAAAAGAGGAAAAAAAAAAGATAACATCTTGAAAATATAGCTGGTACCTCATTGAACATCCATTTTCCATGAAGTTACTCAGAGTACATAAGAACTTTTGTGTCAATCTTCTTTAAGGCAGGATCATCTTTATCTTAATATACTGATTTTGTGTATGTGAACATAAGCATCTTAATCAACTTTACACTAGCACCAAGGATTTTCATCAAAGTATTTTCTAGAGCAAATTTCAATTTTATATTACAGTTATACTTCCTCATTTTTTCTGCTCTACAGATATAATATTGATTTGACTGCAGAAGAAGAGAAAGGTACAAGTCTGGGATGATTCTAGACTTTAGGCTTAGGTGGTTACAATTTTTGATGGCTAGAGAGAGAAATAAAAGGAGTAAGAATAGGTAAAGAAGAAGTTAAATTATCATTATTTGCAGATGACATGATACGTTACTTGGAAGACCCCCAAAAATATACCAAGAGGCTACTAGAATTGATACACAAATTCAATAGCATAGCAGAATACAAAGTCAGTACTCAAAAGTCAATAGAATTTCTCTACACAGATAACAAGCACACTGAGAGGGAAATTGGAGAATCAATACCTTTTACAATAGCATTGTGGAAAATGAAATGTCTTGGAATTCATCTAACTAAAGAAGTTAAAGATCTTTTCATGGAAAACTACAGTACTCTGAGAAAAGAGATCGTAGAGGATTTCAGAAAATGGAAAGATATTCCCTACTCCTGGATAGGAAGAACCAACATCGTGAAGATGGCCGTACTCCCAAAATTGTTGTACAGATTCAATGCAATCCCTATTAAACTACCACCAACATACCTTCCAGACCTACAGAAATTATTCTTAAAATTTATTTGGAATCAGAAAAGACCTAGAATAGCAAAGGCAATCCTGACCAACAAAGACAAGGCAGGAGGGATTACACTTCCTGACTTGAAATTATACTGCAAAGCTACTATGATAAAATCAACATGGTAATGGCAATGAAATAGACCTGAGGATCAATGGAATAGATGAAAAGATGCAGAGGCCTCTACAAACACATTCAGCCACCTGATCTTTAACAATGGGGCCAAACACACTTCTTCTTTAAAGAGAGATAGCTTCTTTAACAGATGGTGCTAGAAAAACTGGCTCTCCATATGCCAAAAACTGAAACTTGACCCAGGTCTATCACCATGCAATAGGCTAAAGTCAAAATTGATTAAAGATCTAAACATTAAAACAGAAACACTAAATCTCCTGGAAGAGAAAATAGGAGGAACTCTTGAAGACATAGGGGTTGGCAAAGAGTTCATGAGCAAACATGAAATCGCATGGGAAACACGTGAAAGAATTAGCAACTGGAACCAACTCTTATTGAGAAGTTTTTACACATCAAAAGAAATTATCAACAAAGTGAAAAGACAAATTCTGAAAAAATCTTAACTAATAAGTACTCAGACAAAGGTCTGCTCTCTAGAATTTATAAATAATTAAAATACATTAGGGCCCTTAAATTTAAAGATCCTGTCCAGAAATGGGCATCCGAGATGAATACACACTTCTCAGAGGACAAAATTAAAGAAGCGAATAAATGTATGAAAAAATGCTCCCCATTACTATCCATCTGTGAAATGCTAATTGAAACAACACTGAGATACCATCACACCCTAGAAAGAATGGCTATCATAAAGAAATCAACCAACAACAAATGTTGGAGAGGTTTTGGGGAAAAGGGAACACTTCTTCACTGCTGGTGGGAATGTAGACTGGAGCAACCATTATGGAAATCACTGTGGAGACTCCTTAAAAAATTAGGACTGGAAATCTCATTCAAGCCAGCTATCCCCCTACTGGGAATTTCCCCAGAGGAACTCAAAACGTGATATCATAGTGATATATGTATACCTGTGTTTATAGCAGCACAATTTGTGATAGTCAAATCTTGGAAACAACCAAGATGCCTGTCACATGAGGAATGGTTGAAAAAGATGTGGTATTTTTATATGATGGAGTATTACTCAGCTATAAAGAATGATAAACTTGAAGTATTTATATTTAAGTGGATGCCACTTGAAGATATACTCTAAGTGAAATAAACCAGACCCACGTGTGCAAATATCATATAGTCTCCCTAGTATAAGTACTCAAAAGAAGAATTATAAATAGAAAGTTATAACACAAATAAAAGGAAAGTGAGAACTTGAGGATTGGATGAGGAGAGGGTAAGGAGAAAAGCTGAGAAACAGGAGATGGACAAAGCATGCATTTGTATGCACAAGATGGGCAAGACAATGATTCTGGGAAACATCAGCAGGTTTTTGAAACTAGCGCTTAATTGGTAGGATTCTCACTATGACTATATATGCTGATACTGGTGAACCAAGCAACTGCACTGAAGATAGCAATGTGTAATAGAAGGGTCACATTTGAAATGCCTGTCTGGTCTGCTAAATACATACTTCTTGTCATGACATACAAATTATTACCATACTGTCTCACAAGTAAAAGTTTTTTTGTTTTTTTTTAATTGATAATAACAACAACAAAAAAAGACACAAGAAAAAAGTGTTATAGGACTGTCCTGCTACAATGTTGCATAAGGTTAGATTTCTAAATTTGTGTGTAAAAATATGTGTTTATTCCTATGTCTTAAAAATTTTTCCTCATATTCCGTAAGGGCTTAAAGTTCAATATATCAATACTTGATAGAAAATACCTGTTCCATGTAATGCCTAAGATATTTGATATTTAGACAGATAATGAGGGTAAAGTGAACTGCATATGTTGCAGGGTAATAATAAGCTTCTCTTCTGGAGGGTTAACAACCTAAGTTTGCAGATCAAAAATTGGAGAAAAGGAAGGGCTGCAAGGTCAGCCAACATTTTGGCCCTAGCCTTCCAAGGTCAGTGAAGACTCAGGACATAGGAGAACCTGTACTGTAACATCATAGAACTCAGTTGTGCCCCAAATTTTCTGATCAAGGGGATTATGGAGCCACAGAGGAATCTGATCAATGCCTAAGGAGAGCCACATGGAGAGAAAACTTTCTCCAGGCTTTCACAGAGAGCAAATTGGTCAAGCAATGACCATGACTCATCTACATGGCTGACACTGACAAAGGATCTACAAAATGCAGGGTTACAGGATAAACCCTGAGGGTACTTGACTGACCTTATCAGATATCAAAGTTACATTTCTTATTATATAGGTCTTGCTTTATCTTGGTCTTAACCATCCAGTAGAAAAGGATAAAAATGAAGTATATAAAGTAAAGCCATATTAATATACTGAGCTGTTAAAAGGCTCTAGTCAACAACTTCTGTGGATAACTCACTACTATTGTGGACTGCTGGATTGTGTTGGATTGTTTTGCTGAATTCAAGCACCTATAATATTTAAATGCCAACAGAATATCCATCTCTGACAGGATTAAAGAAAAAAGGGGATACAAAGGAAGGACCATTTTGTTTTTGTATATACAAAATAGGATAGAAATGCAGCTACTTTTGTTTAATTCTATGAGAAGAAAGATTGGTAGTAATAGTGTTTGGAAAGGATAAGCTGTCTGCTTTTTGTACTATGGATAAGCACTAGGAAGATAACAATGTAAAATGTATTAATTATTGAAAACATCCTATTAAAAAAGGGGTGGAGGATATAAATGTAAGACTATTTTGTAGTGAAAAAATATATATATACAAAGTAGGATATACAGCTACTTTCTCTTAGTTCATTGAGAAGATTTGTACTAATATTGTTTAGAAATCATTTTTGCAACTTGCACTCTGAATAACTACTATAAACATAACAATATGCAAGGCATTAATTATTGTAACTGTCCTACTAACCTGTTTTGAAACTGTCTCCTTGCTATTTCTTTCTCAATAAAATTAATTAAAAAATAAAGAGAAAAAAAAATCAACCAAGAACAAGTACTGGAGAGGCTGTTGGGGAAAAGGATTCCTTCTCCACTGGTGGTGAGAGTTCAGACTGGTGCAATCACTGTGGAAATCAGTGTGGAGATTCCTCACAAAACTGAAACTAGAGATTCCATTCAACCCATCTATTCCTGAAAGAATTAAAAGCATCATACCACAGCAATGTCTGCACATTCATGTTTATAGTGACACAATTTGTAATAGCTAAATCTTGGAAATAAACCAAAGGCTCTTAAACAAAAAAAGGAAAGGAAAAAAAAGAATTTGATGTCATTACTGAGACAGGATAAATAAGTTCTGGGCAGAAAACATCCCTAGCATAGAAGTCAAATTGGAGTATTTGAATTGGAAAAAAAAAAAAAAAAAAAAAAAAAAACTTCAACCTTCAAAAGTTTTGAATGAGTGGTAAATTTGAGTGTAAATACTATGAGCTAACTGATTGTGACACTGGAGCTCCTGGAGTGGTAAATTCGAGAGCTCTCTGCTTCCCCATGATAGTGACAGGAGAACCAAGTCATCACTTTGGGAAAACTCCACCTAGGAGGCAGAGCTGTAACCTGTCAACCTCCTGTGGCCAGCACACGCACTTTATTTGGTCCACACAAAAGTTTTAACAAAATATGAGTTTTTAAAATTTATTTTTCTTTAAAAACCATAGGATCTGAACTAGGGAGATAGCTCAGAAGCTTAAGTGCCTGCCTGACAAGTACAAGGTCTTAGTTCGATCCCAGGTACCAAAAAACAAGACAAAACAAAAAACATAAAAATAAGAATGAGAGGATTCAACATCACTGGGTTGGCTTCCTGGTTGGCTAAAGCTAATTCACGCTGAGCAGGACAAGAACTCCAGTTCCCCATATTCATGGGTTCAATTCCCTTGTGCTAACTCCATGGCTGGTAAAGGCTTTTGGATTTAAAGCCTCTGATACAGCACGGGAAGGACAAGAGCTTTAAGCACAGAGCAGGGAAGAGGAAACAGAACAGAGGATTGGTGAGAAGATAAAGGAGGAACGAATCTTGTTTGCTCGAATCTATCCAGCTGTTTTGCTCATCCAAAATTTTTAGCACATTTCTTTTCTTTTCCTTACAGTCCTTAACTAATCTATCTCCACAGTTGTCACATCTACTTCTAGTCCTTAAAAGTTGGGGCTTTTTTTTTTTTTTTTAAGGTATCATTCACGTTCTCTAGCCAATATGTGGCAACAAACAGCTTTAATCTTATCTTCTTTTTAGTACAAATCATCTGAGGGCCAGAGAATATAAGCACTGTATTGGTTAAAAGTCGATAGGCTTAAAAAAAGAATCAAAATATACCATGTACAGGTACAAATTCCCCATGATGAGTGTGACCATTATGCACACCTAAAATGTACCAATAAACTTAATTTTTTAAAAGTCAACAGGCTCAGAAATAACAGAAAGAAAAGAAAGAAAGGAAGAAAGGAAGGAAGGAAGGAAGGCAGACAGACAGACATTTTGGCCTCGGGTTCTTTATGCCTCTACAGATTACAGGACTGGTGTAGATGCCCATAGGGTATTTCTTCGATTGCACAAGTAACTGGGCTCTCTGAATCCTTCTTTGCCTCATGTTTTTCATATACACACGCTAGCAAGTGGTTTTAGAAAACTAGATTTTCTCGCTTCACTAGCTTCCCATTGCAGCTGAGATAGAATCTGTCCTCCTTCCAACAACCCAGACAGGCTCTGCAAACTCAGGACTCTCCTCTCCTCGCCTTACCGATCTCCTAGCTTGCTTTCCCAGGGGCACCGCTGCGGCCCCCTCCCCACGCCTCGGTACTGTAAACGTTTCTTTCGGAGGCTTTTCGCACGGGTCTCCCAGAACCGGTGGCTTCTGCTGTAGTTTAAGGCGTCTCTGCAGAGGGTACTTTGGCGTCTCAGGCGAAACGGACAGCTGCTTTGTTAGTTTCCGAACAGTCTAATCTTTTCCTTCCACACATTCATCTCTAAGCGCCTGTACAAAGCATAACTCTTTTGAGTTATTCCACGCTTGCTTTCTCAACTAGAAAATACTCTCCCTGAGGGCCGCCCCAGCGTCTGCGAGCTCCGGGATGCACTTTCCTGCTGGCCCGGAACGAGCTCAATAAATGGTGGCAAAATGAATATGTGGATAGTTGCATGCAGCAGAAGTGGAAGAGACTAAGAAAACGTGTATTTCAATATTTTTTTTTAATTATCCATGAGACTTTACAATTAGAAGCAGTTGCGCGCCCGAGGCTCTACTGCCGCACACCTTCCCAGGTCCGCTGCGTCCCTGCGCCTGCGCAGACCTTCTCTGGTGGCCCAGTCCACCTTCCCGAGGGGGCGGGCTCCGAGCCTCGGGCGCGCATGGATGACGTCACTCGACGCGTGCCTGGTAGCCCGTAGTAACCCGGAGTCCGCGGAAGTGGAGACCTGTGGGCAGTCCGCTGAGACAGGTAACTTGCACATTCGCAGTTGGACCCCTGCTTTTGTCTCTTTGAACCGCGGGTCAGTTGTATCCAGTTCAGAAGGCAGCCGGGAACCCGGCCCTGTCTTCACTTTCGTTCTGTCAGCGGGGACCCTTTCCCCTCTCAGTTCTCTCACACTTACGAGGCTGGAACCCGTCCTGGGAAACTGGGCAGAGGAGCCACCTCTTAGCTCAGCGCTCGGGATTGCGAGGGACTTTGACTGTCCTCTCCTGAAGCCCGCGCTGCTACACTCTTCCTCGTTGCCCTCCAGGCCCTTCTTAACCGCTCGGCTCTGCTCCTCAGCGGCACAAGGCTCGTCCTCAGTCCGATTTAAGCAGAAGTTTCGATTCTGCTCCTTTCCACCTGCCCCGAAGCCTGTCCTCACGCCTCCTCGCCCCCAGGATCCTTATTGAGGGCACCGCGTTTTGAGGTTTGGTGTCCGTAAGGAACATAGCTTTTTTATCAGCCGAGAATGCTCCTCGTTAACCCCTGTATTCGTTGGCGCTGAGAGTAAGGGGTGGTGGTGGTGGCGGCGGCGGAGGCGGAGCAATAATGTGAACATTTGTTGTAATTGTGATTCACCTGGGATCGAATCAGTTTGAGATGCATGGAACAGTAAATGGCTTTTCATTCAAATGTTCACATACTAGATTTGCCCCTGGATTCCTTTTTGGTTTTCAAGCAGTGATAACAATTACGCCTGCATAGGTAGCCCTCAAAATAAATGAGTAACAGTCTCTCTAGGTTAGATCGCTAAAATAACAGGCTTCATGTTGTTGATAAAGGAATAATATGGGTCATTCCAAAACCAGTCAGAGTAGGTGCCGTGTAGATGAGATGAGAAGTCAAAATCCTGCAATTCTTCTTGAGGGTTTCGTTGTACTATTAATATGATCCCTTTTTGAATACAGTATATTTTACTTGGCATACAGTAATTGTGAGAAGCCAATGATTTGCTCATGCTACCAATGATTTGCTCATTGACTAGAGTCATCCGATATTTGGATTAGAAAGTACTTGTTTTTTGTTGATCATCTGCTATATTGCAGGGACGGGGTGCAGCACTTTACATGTATCTTTTTTTTTAGCTCACACAACAGTTTTGTGAGTCAGGAATTATTATCCCTAATTTACAGAAGAAAAAATCCTGAGGCTCAGTTATATAGGTTTCACTTGCTGAACATTCACTTTAATGAAGTGGCAGGGGAAAGATTTAAATTCAGGTCCAGGGGCTGGGGAGATGGCTCAGTAGAATAAGTGCTTGCCTGGCAAGCACAAGGACCAGAGTTCCACCCTCGGTTCCGCCAAAAAATAAAAAATAATAAATAAATAAATTCAGGTCTATAAAAAAGCTGCACTTTTTTTTTTAAAAGTTGCTATCAGTGATCAAATTCTAGGCTTTTTCACAGTAATTACACATAATTCTATGTCATCGCTTATTTGTCCAAGAGGCTTGACACTTATTGTTCAGTACATTCTCATATAAGATATGAAAAGCTTAATTTGTGATCCCTCCACACCATCTTGACAATAAAATAAATGACAAATAAGATTGCTCAGTAAATACCTCCTGTTTGGAGTCCTTTACTTCTTGAGAAATGAAAATTGTACTGACAGGGTGGAAGAAGTTTAAATGTACTGAACCATTTGTTGCTTTTTTCAACACTAAGCATACTGAACAGATTTAGCTTTCTCTCTTTTTTTTATTTTGGTGGAACCGGGGATTGAACTCAGGCCCTTGCACTTGCCAGGGAAGCACTTATTCCACTGAGCTATCTCCCCAACCCCTTTAGCTTTCTCTTATACAATCATAAACATTTATTTCCCTTTGTTGTAATTTGCTGATTTCCACAGAGCATTTATTGTATTTAATCTCTAAATTGCTTTGCAGTTTGAATTTGCCCATTCTTCTGTAGTCCATTTACTATATAGATAGTGAGACAGTGATTAAAACTGTGGATTGCAGAACCAGACTTTTAAAGTTTAAATCCTAGCTCTGGCACTTACTAGCAGGGTAAGGATAAGGAATTTGTCCCTCTACATCTTAGTCTTTTTATTTATAAAACAGGGGTAGTAAGAATACTTACAATATTATTGTGAGGATAAAATGATTTAATACATATGAAAAGTTTAGAATAGTTGCCAGGCATATTGATAAGGCCAGGAAAGTGTTTACTAATATTATTAGGCTTTGGGACTTTGAAAGT
The DNA here is from genome assembly GCA_004027165.1 of Ctenomys sociabilis. Lineage (NCBI taxonomy): Eukaryota > Metazoa > Chordata > Mammalia > Rodentia > Ctenomyidae > Ctenomys > Ctenomys sociabilis. The sequence continues at coordinate 60,336 of PVKA01010375.1, forward strand.
TACATTATAATTCTTTGACAGTTGTTCTTTGAATGATATTTGAAATATGGTAGTTAGCAGTTTATTAGATAATTAAATGAAACTAACTGGAATATTTCAACCTAAGCCATTCTGGAAGAATACCAACTTGTTAAATTCACTGTCATTGTGTCTTCGTTATGCAAAAAGTACTTTGAGATGTTTGAAGTGCAGATTTAAGCTGTTGCACCTTATTATGTGTATCACAATAGTGGACTTTTAATTTCTGATTTGAATTTGGAGGCTATTGCAGTGGTTTTAATTATGATGTACTAGTAGGTAGAAACCCCTGTGGAAGTATTCTGTTGCCCTTATTATGGTTCTATATGGATAAGTATGTCCTTTAAAAAAGTGCCATTTATGCACTGGCACACATAAATGTATTTTTGATTGTATATATTTTTTCTTTCCCATTCTCTTTAAAAGACTTAAAAATTGGGCCAGTGAAATAGCTCAGTGGACTAAAGTGCCTGCTTAGGCAAACTTAGGTCAAGCTCAGGGACTGTGGTTTGATCCCTGACACCACAGGCTGCACCAGCCCAGAATCCAGGGCATAGTGGTGCTCACCTATAAGCCCAGCACTGGGGAGGCTGAAAGCAGGAGGATCACCATGACTCTGAGCTGTGCAGTGAGACCCAGCAACAGCCAAATACATTAAAAAAAAAAAAAAAAAAAAAAAAAAAAAAGTATGTTAAACCAAGTCAGTAAAATTTTTTTTTTTTTTTTTTTTTTTTCTGGAAGCGGGGATTGAACTCAGGCCCTTGCACTTGCCAGGGAAGCGCTTATTCCACTGAACTGTCTCTCTGGTGGCCCAGCAAAGGTTTTATATTGACTCCTTTGGTGTCCATAGTTATAAACATAAGAATGAGTAGTCTGTCCTTACAGTATGACTGATCCTTATGTTACAACTTTCTGTTCAACATACATGCTATACTTTATAAAAATGATTCTTTTCATTGTTGTAAAAATGTACACATTTAAGTGGTACTAAACACATTTGTACTTAGTGTTGTACAGTATATTCAGCATTATTCATTTCCAGAACTTTTTAATTATTTCAAAGAGAAACCCTGTATCCACTAAAGCAACTTCTCATTTCCCTTCCCCAGCTCCTGGTAATATCTGTTGTACTTTCTGTTTCTGAGTTTGCCTGTTTTAAGTCCTCATTTAGTTAGAATCATACAGTATATGCAGTATTTGTGACTGGCTTGTTTCATTTAACATAATATTTTAAATTCATCCATGTTATAGTGTATGCCCTAACAACATTCCTTTTTTTTGAGGCAAGCTAACCTTGAGCTCACTTTGTAGCTCAGGTTGGCCTTGAACTCACATATTCTTTTGTCTTAGCCTCCTGAGAGATGTGATTACAGGCATGCATCACCACGCCCAGTTTATATTCTCTCCTTTTTTGTTTGGAACTTGAGATCAAACTCAGGACCTTGTACTTGCCAGGCAGGTGCTTATGCCACTGAACTGTCTCCCTTCCTTTTAAAAAGTTGAATAATTTTCCATTGTATGGATGAACCAAGTGCTATGCTTTTGATGAATATTGAATTATGCTTTATACAGGTATGAACTCAGTATTTTGTGATTGAAGGTGAGCCCTTGAAGTGAGGCTATCAACTCAAATGATACTATTTTTGCACTATAAACATAATATCTGCTGTTCATTGTTCAGCTTGAGTCAGCTTACATTGACAATACATAATAAATAACTAGTAGAGATAATAACAGTGGTATTACCTAATACTTCTGTGGTGTTTATAATAGGTCACACATTGTTCTTTGCATTTTTCTTATAAAGTAGGTATTTATTTATTTGATACAGGGTCTCACTACACAGCTCTGACTCATAGTGATCCTCCTGTCTCAATCTCCTCAGTGCTGGAATTACAGGCATGTGCCACTATGCCCGGTTTCACTGGCCAGCTCAGCACATCTGGGGTCTGGGATCCTCATGGCATGTGGTACGGGAGATTGAACCTGGGTCCTTGAGCTTGCCAGGCATGTGCTTAGACCACTCAGCTGTCCCCCCAGCCATATATTTATTCTCACCTATAAAGTAGGTGTTTTGTTGAAGAAACAAACACAGGGAAACTAAGTGAATTATTAAACCACACTGGCTAATAAGTATTAAAATCAGGATTTGAACTTGGGTTGCCTGGCCCCTGAGTTTATTGATTGTTAGGCGTTGTCAGTGTCAATTTTGTACTATTGCTTGTTTTGCTTGGCACACTCTTTTCTGTTCTCTTTAAAATTGAAGATTACTTCTGATTTTACTAAGCAATAGAGGAACAACTAAACCTAAATTGTCACCAGAGTAACAAGTGCCTCTCATTTGATGGAATAACATTTAAGTGGAATTTGTATTGCATTTTCACAGCTCATTTATTATCCTTCTCTGAGAACCTGGCTTTTGACGAGTAGAGCCTGAAACTTTTATGATTTTATGTTGCATATATATTGTTCTGTGTTTGATTTTTCAATATTGCACAATTCCCACACTGCAAGAATTCTATGAGTAGGAAGAACTTTTTGTTCATATTGTTAGTGATTCAGAATGGTTTATGGCACTTATTTTGCTGCTCAGTCATTACTCTCTTTTGCTTGATTCCTGAAAAAAAAATTTTGAAGTAGCATTTTATATACATGATCAGTTTCATTGTAATTTTTACTTGGCTTTTTCTTTTGCTTACATTTTATTTCTTTGACATTTGCAATTGAAAATTTCATTCTTGAAAGTGATGGAAATCAGTGCATGCTTGATATATTTTGGCATCAAAAAAGACAAATCAGCCTGTTCTTTTTGGCACCAATAGTAGCTTAAGTATGTCATGAGTACAGTGTATTTGGAGGTATGAACTGCCTGTAATGTCTAGTAGATACAGAATCATACAGTGAATGTTAAGGGTTGAAACGATATTTGATTTATTTCTTCTACTCCTCAGTGGACAGTTGGGAATCTCAAACTCTAGATGATTAAATGATCTGCCTGTATTCATGCAGCATTACTCTTTAAAAAAGAATTCCAGTATTCTTTGTTTTTTTAATATCTTACTTGTTTAACTTCCTTACTTATGTAACTGGAACTGTCAAATGTTTTATTTGTGTGTGCTTAATCTTTTTTTATAGTAGTATGTTCTGGATGAGCATTAGCAACCTGGATGAAGCAGATTGTGGAGAGGCTGGGCAGATATAACAGATCTCAGAATGCTTAGATTAAAGTTAAATGCCTCTAAAGTTGGTTATGTGTATAAGGGTAATATAAATCTGAGCTGATCCAGGATTCAGTCTTGGACAGCCAGGTAGATGATGATGTCATTCACTAGGGAAACTTAGTTAAAAAAGATCAGAGCTGGGGATGTGGATTTGAAGCTGTGGAGCATGTATCACACAGCTAAGTGAATAAGATTTGAAGCTAGGATGCAGGACACACAATATCTAAGAAGTGGGAGAAGGAAGGGCCAAAGAAGTAAGAAGATTTAGGCGAGGTAACATAATCCCCAGTACTGAAAGGCAGGGAGAATTTCTAAGAGCGCACAGTAGTTTTTCTTCATACTGCAAAGTTAAGGGCTGAAAGAATACCTTGAATTTGCTAAGCATGTGTGTATTTGCTTCTACAATGGAGTTTTATTGGTATATTGGGGATATGAGTAGTGAGTAGTGGGCTGAAATAGAAATGGGGTGATGAAGATAGGGAGTGAAGTCAGCTCTTATGGATATTGGTCATGAGGAGAAGTTGGAGAGAGATGTGGAATTTTTTTTTTTATAAGATATTTTTTTTTCCATTTATTTTTATTTTATTGAAATACAAATGTCAATCAGACAGTTTCAAGACACCTTAACCATACACATTCGATGAATTAATACATTGCAAACTTTTCATAACGTTTTGGTATTGTACAAGGTGCATACATGATATTATATTTACAGATATTATTTTAGCAGATATCCCTTATCAGTGAATTAAGTGTGTAGTTGCTTACTTATCTTATTTTTTATACCTGAATTATATCAAAAATTCAATAATTATTTACCTAGTGGATGACCATAGTACTAAAAGCCGACATAATATCCTGTCCAACCACCATTAGTGCAGATCTTGCCTCTCATAGAATTATGTAGAAGCACAGTGTTATCTATCCCAACTGTACTATCTATACACACACATCATGATTTTTTCTTTCTACAATCCTTCCTTTGTCTACACCTGTCAAAAGTGGGCACTCCATTGACATTCAACTAACTTGGGTGCTTGAACTCGACACCACAATCCAACACAGTCCAGCATTCTGCAACCATAGTGAGTTATTCAAAGAAATTGTCGACCATATCCATTTACAGCTCAGCTTAATATTATGGGCTCACGATGTATACTTCATTTTTATACTTTTCTGCTGGATGGTTAAGACCTAGGTAGATCAAGACTTATATACCAACACAAGAACT
>PVKA01010376.1:0-45641 GCA_004027165.1 Ctenomys sociabilis
GGGGGGGGGGGGAAAGAGGGAGAGGGAGAGAAACAGAAACAGGAACAGAAACAGACAGAGGGAAGAGAGGGAGGGAAGGGAGAGAATGCTGAGGACTCAACCTAGGACCTTCACACTAAGTTGCACACCAGGCCTTTTTCTACCTTTTATTTAAAGTCAGTTTCTTGCTAAGCCACTTAACAGCCTGGTTGGGCATACACTTGCAATTCACCTGCCTCCCCTTCTGTGGATCAATCTATGCCAGGTGAGCTGCACACACACACCCTAACAAAAGGCAACCAGGACACTGCATGGCTTCAGACACAACTGTCACCCCCAACTGTGGATGCACACCTGTCTGCCTCGACCTACAGCATCGTATTCCAATGTCAGGGAAAATATAAACAAAGAAAAGCAAGTGCCAGCAACACCAGGGACCTTGGTTTACAGCAGGACTCAAATTCACAGAGATGTTTTCAAAGCAACTTAGGAAGCTGCCCACTTTCTATCTGAAAACTGTCACCCATGCTGAGTCTGAAAACAATGTGGATTTTCAAGTACCTGCCTTTCCTGCAGGACAAGAGCTAAGCCCTCTTTTGCCAGCCCTGCCCAGTACAAAGCCAGCTTGCATACAGTAGGCACCCACTGCATGCTGGTGCTGCCACGCTTCAGCACTTCAGCTGCTTCTCACGGCTCATGCTTACAAAACCAATGAAACCAAAATAAAAAGGATATGACAATTTCTTGAAGCACCCCCGTGCCCCCTCGCCCCCGGCATGGCAGTTCAATGGCTAAGGCAGCAAGTGAAGGTGATACAGTTGATATTCATTACTGGCCTGCATCTTGCAAAAATAGCAGAAGCAAGAAACACTTTTATTAGTAAACTAAGTCTTAGACTAAGCCCCAAAACCAGTGTAAAAAACTACTCCCTAGGTCTTTCCACTGTCAAAGGGCAAAAGTGAATTTGGACAAAGGCACTACAATATAAGAACAAAACAGCCCAGGCTAGATTTTGAAGCCTTTTGTTTTATAGGACATTTAATTCTTTAGGAAAATACAATATGCCTGAAACAACTACTATAACCTCCAAAGATACCTCCTCTTGCTACCATTTAAGGACCAAAATAAGCAAAAGATAAAGAAACAAACTACTGCGTGAAAAGTCCATCAGTAGTCTGTACCACAGTACCACTTGTATTAATACGGCATATCAAGAAGGAGCTTTAATTCTTTACCATTTTAAAACAGCATTGCACTTCTTTGTTGGAAGGCATACACAATAAAATGGGAAATGCAAGCAGCCATCTTGAAAAATTCAACCTCATCTCAGATTCATATGAATACAGCACCGCCAATATATCATTAGCCTTTTTGCCTTTGTGGTAAGAAAGATTGAAACTAAGGCCCTCATGCTAAGTGACATTCTCAGCCCCTTTTGATTTTTTTTTATTTTGAGACAAGGATTTGCTCAGCTGCTAAACTGGCCAGTCTGGATTGGAACTTCCCATCCTCCTGCCTCAGCCTCCCAGAGTGCTGACACTCCAGGTGTGCGACACCATGCCCGGCTACATTTGTTTTCTTAATCCAATCCTCAATCATAAACTACATAGGTCCAAGACTTTTTCCTGCTTCCCTCTGCCTCGTGGTATTGAATCTCTGCTGTTACAGCTTCAACTGCCCCTTTTCAGCGTTGCCATAAGTCACAGAGCTGAAAAACTCATAGATTTGGTAAGCAGGTCACCAACCTGCACATCAGACTTACTTAAGAATTTTAACCTAACTTTATTGTTATGCCCAAGGTAGCACTATACCTTGGTATCTTTTCAGCCTTACCATATTTTGAAGAAAATAAAAGCTTATTGAGATATAACTCACATACATAAGAGTCACCTATTTAAAATGACCATATTGGGTTTTTTTTAGAACTGAGGATTGAACTCAGACCTTTGCACTTGCTAGGGAAGCACTTATTCCACTGAGCCATCTTGCTGGCCCCAGCTATTTAAAACGTATACTTCAATTGCTATCAGTGTTTCCAATGTGTGAGCATCACCACAGACTACTCAGACCATTTTCATCACCCTGCAAGGAGCCCGACATGCGTCTGTGGCAACTCCACTCTGTTCTTCTCCAGCCCCTGGCAACCACTAAGCTGCTTTCTGTCTCTATGGATTTGCTTATTCTGGACATTTCATGTAAATGGAGTCAACACCATACGACCTTTCCTGGCTGAAAAAGCTGACTTTTTCTGCTTCCTCTGATGTTTCCACCACTTGTCTACTCAACTCGGAGTCTTCCTAGTGTTTGGGCTTTTCCAATCCTTTTGACAAATCAAACACACGACCCTCTAATCTTCAAAGCCTGACCCATACGCTACCCCTCCAACTAAACACCTTTGAGCATTATTTCGCTCTCAAGAAACTAAACTATAATTTACTACTAAGGTACTTGCAAAAATTCTTCTGGGTTCTCCTTCTGACAGTTAACAATAACAACAACAGACTAACTTCTTTAAACACCAACATTTCACATACCTACATTTCTCTGACAGTAGGTCCTTGCTGCACTTGGAGCAGAAAAAAAAAAAAAAAAAGAGTAAAGCCTTTTTAGGAGACGGCCACGTTTAAAGTACATGTTGACTCAAACAAAGAAAACAGCCATCAAGAGGATCTGGCCGTCCCTCCTCCCTTATTTAGAAGATCTGCTCATGCTACGGTGATACAAAGCAAACATGCCCGTATGACTGCATCTGCTGCTCAGGCTGCTAAATGCTCTACGGGTAAGTCAGAGAGAAAACATTCACCTCGCTGACGTCCCACTCAGAAAGAATCTTCCAATCCCCAAATACGCCAATGAAGTACCTCCAGATAATCAGCAGCATCCCAGTCTTCCTAACCACCCTGAGAGGACAGCCAAAACATGCCATCTCTGATCAGACTGGGCTCTTTACTTCTGAAGTGGCCTGTTATCTTACTGTCTAAAACCTGAGTATGTGATTTAAGTGTATTATTCAATCCTCAAAGCTACAAAAAGAATGGGAGAGTCAGCTACTGAGACAGGACTTTCCATACTATAATTAGGATCTGGGGGTGCCTCCTACCCACCCATCACATTTAAAGGCATTACCCATTTAGAAAGGAACCTAAGAAGAGCTTGGGTGTCACAGGATTCCAAACCTACATTAAGGGAAACTTCCCTGCCTGTGTTCATAAAGTGAAGCCTTGTAGACAGTTTTCTTCCAGATAAACACTCCAAGCAGTAAGGCATCATATTTTATATTTTAAATCCAGAATACTGCCCCAGAGAAATAAGACTATCACTACCACTTTAACTTTCAAAACTTGAGTTAAACAACAAAACTCAACTGGCATATCATAACAAACGTTCAACTTTCTGGTCTCTTATAAACTATAGCTTTTAAAGGTGAGAGACCTTCCACTGTTCCCCTACAGTGGCCTTTCGCCCAATCCAGTGTGTGCTCAAAGTTTGGAAAACAAAGAATAAGAGAGCCCAGATTTGTGGAGGGCCAGGCCGGCCTCTGCGGCTTCCCCTAGGTAGTAAAAATGCGCATTCTATAGAGATCTGCACTTATTCCTTCAAGGGCACATTTCTTACAAGAAGTTTAAGGGTTTGTTTATAGAAAAAACCTTCTTGAATTCTCTGTGATGGGACCGCACAACCCCCGCAGCCTCCGGTTTTTCTCTCTCTGTGGAAGCCTTGGTCGTCATTTTTCAAAGTTAATAAGCACCACCTGCATACCCTGGGCAACCATCAGTCACCAAACAATACTCACCTCCCGTTCTCAGCCCCAGTTCTGCATCTTAAAACTTGCAATCATGTTCAAATGACCCTATCACCGAGAATGTGCCAGTTCGCCACAGTATTATTTTGGAGAAGAACACCCCTGCTCCTTTGGCCTCTACAAGCCTCGGGGAGCTTCCTGTCCCTGCGCCCCCTGCGTACCGCTACCCACCCCTAATGGACACCACCAAAACCAGAGCTATCAGGTTGCAGGTGATGCTAACAGCCAGGGGTACTGCTTACTATGTACAAAGAAGTGCGGAACAGGGGATTGGCAGCGCAACACAACTCTGGCCACAACAAAACCGTGGCCAGGGCTGCCCACTCTCGCCGCCACGGATCTGACACTCCTTAAATGACAGCGCACAACATCTCTCGCCAAGGACAGGCGTCTAGGGGTCCCGACTGGGGCTGCTGCAGCTGTGTGGCTACCGCAATATCCCGCGTTTCGAGAACGTGTGTGCAAGGCACGTAGGTTCTGACCACCCGCCCACCAGTGCCCACCTGGACATTTCCTGGCCACCCCACAGATTCTTCAGAAAAAAAAAAGGCGTCTACGGGTCAGGGAAGAAAGTGCGGGGCTATCCCAGAACCCTCTGAACCGGGAACACGGTGGCGCTCTCCGGAAGAGCCGGGCCGAGGTCCCTGACCTCGCACTTCCCTGGGGGCGATTCCCCCATCCCGGGCTACACAGGGCAGCACCTGGACCCGGTGTGGGGAAGGAGTCCGTCCGGGGCCGACTAAAGAGTGATGGGGAAGTACACTGAAGCCAAGGAGATGGGGGGGGGGGGGCAGGTTAGGCGACAGGAGGCCGCGCCAGGATGTTTGGAAACGTCCCGGTTCTGCGGGGCCTCTCCATGGTGCCCCTCCCCCTAGAGGTCAACTTGGACCCAGCGGGGGGGGCAGCTCCCTGGTGTCCCGCTACCAGGTAACCAGTCCACCCTAAAGGCGACGCGAGAAGCGGCCATGAGTACTGTCACGACGGTGTGCGCATAGCGCACGGGGTCAGCGCCGTGCGCCGAGCGATCTGGGCACCTGGGAGGGGCGAGGGTAGATGGCCCTGGGGACAACTTCTCTACCAGGTCCCCACGCCTGGTGGGACTACTAGAGCTGTTAGGTAGGGCACACCGGCCACCCCCTAACACCCCTCCCCACCCCGCGGGACCCGGCTAAAGAGAAAGCCCCTAAGTCCTTCCCGCGAAGGGATGCTCTGAAGCGGGTGCCGGGACGCTCCAAAACCACGATCGTGGGCCCCGGGTCTGCTCGTGCCTTCCGGCCGAACCCCTCGGCGCTCCGCCCTGCCGCTCCCGGGCCCAGGGGCCGACAGCTGCGACGATGGCAACTCGGGTTTCGCAAACAGGGCGCAGCCCCTCGGAGGAAAAGTTCCCGCAGTGGCCGCGGGCGGCGGGCACATACTCACTTTCTCCACTCGTCGGCCAGAGCGAGAGCGCAGCGGAGAGAAACAGGAGCCCCCACAGCGAGGTCGGGGACCCTCCTCCGGAGCCAGCCTTCATTCCTTTGATTTGGGACGAAATTCCTCTTTTTCAAAAAAAAAAAGAAAGAAAGAAAAGAAAAAGAAACAAAGAAAATAAAAAAGTCTCCAACTCAGTCTTCGCTTCCCCTCCAAAATCAAGAGCGAAAAAAACAATACTCCGAAGGCGGCGCCACCCGGCCCGACGGGCAGCGCGCACGGGGCGGCGCGGGCGGCCACTCAGCGCCGGCAGCCGCGGCCCAGGGCTTGGCGGAGTCGGGAACCTGGGGCGCGCCGGGGCGGGCGGTCGGCGTCGTCGGCCTCCATTTTCAAACCCGGAGAGGCAGGAGCGGGGTGGAAACTGCGAAGGGGGCAAAGCCCAAATCCGTGCGGCCGAGGACACCCACACCCGGCCGCGGGCGCAGGGGCAGGGCGGCCGGACGCCCGAGCCTCCGCGGCGGGAGAGCGCGACGCAGTTGGCACGATCGCCCCGAAGTCTCGGTGGCGGGCGAGGCCGGCGAGGGGCAGAAACACGGAGGAAAAATGAATGAGCGGCTCCCCCTCCTCCTCCGGGCTCCGCTCGCCGCCGCCGCCGCCTCCCTCAGCGCCGCCGCCACCGCGAGCTCCTTCCCAAATCCAGGGCGCACACAAAGCGGCGGGCCGGCCGCGCCGCGCTCAGCGCTCCCGCCGGGCTCCCGCCGCCGCCCGCCCCGCGCGGCCCCCGCCCGCCGCCCGCGACGCCCCGCGCGGGGGCTCCGGCGCGCTGAAGGTCAAAGCCCAGGCGCCGCGCCGGGGGGCTCCGCGCGCGGGAGGGCGTGGAGGGGCGCGGGCGAGGGTCCGGAGCCGGCCGGAGGGTCTGCGGGCGCCGGCCGCGGGCGCGGGGACAGCTCGCGGGGCGTCCCTCTCGCTCGCTCGCCGCTCTCCACTTCGCCGGGCGCGCTCGCTCCTCCTCGGCTGTTTTCCCTTTTTTCCGCTCAGCGGAGTTAATGCTGGTAAACAAGAGCCTCAGCCTCGCCGCGCCGCGCCGCGCCGCGCCGCCGCCGCCGCCGCCACACACTGGGGGCTCGCGCGCTCCGGGGCCGCGCACACGTGCCCGCGCGCACACTCCGGCGGCCACAGCCACCGCCGCAGCCCGGCGCGCCGAGGGCCCGGCCCAGGCGGGCGCGCGCCAAGAGCCGGAGCTCCGGATCCCAGGAACGTGCGGAGCGGAGCCCGGGCGTGGGGTGCCGGGCGGGGAGGCACCGCCCCCAGCCCGCTCCCGCCCGCGCCGGCACGCGCTCGCTCGCACTCACGGCCCCGCGTGCGCGCGCCCACGCGCTCCCGCCCCCACCCGCACTGCGCCGGCCGCCCGCACGCGCCCTCGCTCCCCTCCCGCAGCACTCCCAAAACAATGCCGCTGGCGCTAGTCTGGGCTCGGCGGCCGGGAAGGCCGGGGACGGAGAGGAGGGGAAAGAGGAGGAGGGCGCGGGCTGGGCGGGGAGTGCGGGGCCCGGAGAGGTTCATTGAAAACAACAGTGCGGCTGGAAGGCGCGTCGCTCCGGTTCTTGAAAAGCTTCATTGTTTCTTGCAGCTGTTGCAAAATAAATAAATAAGTGCATGCAGGCGGCATTTTTTCGCAGCGGGTTGGAAAGCCCGACCGCGACGGGCGCGGGGCACACCTGGGAGGAAGGGGACCCCGGGCTGCTACGCAGGGCACTTTTCGCGAAAGCCCGGGGCGCCCGCGGAGTCGCCACCGGGTTGCCCGAGTTCCGGAGGGTGCAGGGAGAGCTCCGCAGGGAGGGCGCGGTCCGCGGGGCTCAGCCCCGGGCCGCGAGCAGAGAGAACCCGCCGCGGCCCCCGATCCCCGGAAAGGGACCCAGACTGGTGGCCCCGCGTGCCGAGGGAGCGTCCCCGCGTCGGCCGCCAGGGGGCGCGGCAGGGGCCGGGGAGAGCTGGCCCGCGGAGTGTCGCCTCCCTCCCCGCCTCCCTTCCTCCGGGGGAGGAAATGTGGGGGCCCGGGCTGGGGATCGGCCCGGCTGGGTCTCGCTGGCCGGGCCTCCCCGACCCGCCCGCCCCGAGCGCGCCCGCTCTCGCCCTGCTCAGAGCTCCACCACGTGGGCGGCTGCGGGAGCGGCTCCGGCGCGCACCCCGCGCGAGGCTGCGGCCGGGGAGCTGGGGGGCGTGTCCGAGGTCCTCGCGGGAAGGGACGGGGGCCGGAACCTCGACTGCGGTGCGGCTCCTGGCGCCGGTCCCACCCCAGAGACGTGCGGCGTCCACCCGGGAGCGGCGGCCACTGCGGAAACCCACCCGCACCTGCCTGGTACCCAGGGCACGTCGCTCTTGCTCCGTTTGATTCGTAAGTGACTGGCATGGAGCACCAGCCCCGGGTCTCCTCCGTGGTTTTCTCGAATGTGCCCGAGATATTTCCCCGAGGCGTGACTTCCCGAGAACTGCCATCTAATAAATGCTGCGGAGGCCAGATCCTGAAAAGGGGAAACGACCCAGCAATGGCTAGAAAGAGGAGTTTGAAAATACGTGGACTTTTAGAATAGAGCGATTGGACCACGTGTCGCTTTTAATATGGTCGGGTTGCATGACTCAGGCTAATTGATGTCAATAATAAATAAAAAGAAGATGGCTAATAGGAGAGATGTGACTTATTTAGATTGAGGGAAGAGAGTGTCTCAGACAAGCAAGCTGCCTGGAAAGAGGAGCTGCTGTACTGGAAAGAAAGGTTTATTACTCTGGGGTTGTAAGAGATTTCCGCATTACACTGCACACCCTTCTTTCACAAATGATTTCTTAAATTAACAGTTAAAAATAGATCAAAAGCTATCGTAAAGAATACTTGGACCTTATTCTCTGTGCTTATTTTCTGGGTAAGTTTTCCCTTTGGAATTTTTTTGGTCCACTCACTGAGTTGTATAGAAATAATAATAATGTTCGGAGGTTTTTCAGTTTTTTTTTTTAAAGAGAGTTATGAATGCGGGATTTTTTAAAGTTAAATTCAGATTAACTTTTCAATAATAATATTCTAGTTTTAGATGTTTTAAAGCAGTAACAAAAAAATTTAATTGAATCTTAAGTTTAGCTTGCATCCTGTTAAAATTAGGGACTACACATAAATAATTCAGCCTACTAATATTTAAATTTTTTTTCAGAGAATTCACTGCATGAGATTGGCCTTAATGCTCACAGATCCATCCTGCCATGTTAAGCAAAATAATTTTAATTAAATGTAAAGAGATATCCATGTTCTATTTTCACATAGGTGGGGTTAAGAAATTTTCAATATTGTTATGACTTGCATTTAGATGTTTCCCCAAAGCCTCCTGAAAAGTCTCATAGGTGGGGCTTTCTCAGAGGTGGCTGGATCTAGAGGATGAGATGCTCAAATTGGTTCACGGTGCAGTGCTAGGATCCCAGGAACTAGGCTTAAGGGTGTGAGTGCTGCGCCCCTAAGCAGCCTGAATGGGACACAAGGAATAGAAAGAGCTTTGCTCTCTTCCGTACTGCTTTGGTACCTTCTGCCTGCCATGATGTGTTTCTCCCATGTGCTGCCCCTCTGCTATGCCAACCTGCCTTGGAGCCAGCCAACTATGGACTGAAACCTCTGCAAACTGTGAGCTAAATACACCTTCCCTCCTTTATCTTTGGATGCCTGGTATTTGGTCTCAAGAAATGGAAAAGTAACTAAGACAAATCATACTCATAAAGTCAAACAAAAGTTTAGTTCTAATTTTTACAAGGCTAGTGCAACCAAAAATCGTTTAAAACTTTATAAAATAAATAATTTTAGGGTGAGAAATTAAAATATTCATTTGTCCCCAAGCACATAAAAGTCTATATAGAACAGAAAACAGTATATACAGTTATTTGAAGGAATATAGAGGTTTGTTTGGAGGTTTTTTGGCTGTTTTTTTTTTTTCAGTCAAAATGGTTTTTCATTTGTGAAGTTTTTAAATGTGTTTCCCCAAAACAGCAGAAAGTCAACAAGATTAATCATTTAGATTATGTTCATTGTATGGTTCACAATTAGAGAACAACAAAAAATTAAGTTGTCTGTCAACTCTAACCTGACTATATTGAAAAAGGTTTTTATTTTCTTTAAAAATTATATTCTGCCCACACAGTTTTCTTTTTCAATCTTGGAAATTAAACTGTGTAAACAATTTGAGTCTTTACTTTGTAGCCATAATGACAAAGTGTCGTACTTTTGATTGGTTTATACCATTTTCCCTAATGTCTTATATGTTCTCCTTTTAGAGCAGAAACTGCTAGCTTATTTTCACTTTAAAAATTTTCCCTGATAATGATTTTAGCTCCAATTACTCTGAGTGTACTATGCTCCTCAAAGATAGTCTGCATCAAGTGCAAGGTGAGCAAGACCACAAATAATAATTAAGAGGCATCTGCAGAAATACAGTATTATAATATGTTCCCGGAAAGGTAGACAGAAGGAAAAGTGAATGAACTATAGCCACGTGCTTCAGAGGCTGATCTTCAAAATAATGTCAAATACAAATATGCAGCTTCAAAAAAAGCCCTTTAATGACTCATCACATGGCTAGCACTACAAACTGCACTATAGGGCTTCAGGGTAAATCCTGAGATTTGACTGACCTTCTCAGATACAAAAGTTACATTTCTTTTTATATAGGTCTTATTTTATCTTGGTCTTAAACAGCCAGCAGAAAAGTAGAAAAATGAAAAAAAGTAAAGCCATATTAATATGCTGAGTTGTAAAAGGCTCAAGTCAACAACTTCTGACATTGCCAGTCTTACAGAAAACCCCCTACTATTATGGGCTACTGGACTAGACTGAAATATTTTGCTGAATTCACTCACCTACAATATTTAAATGACAATGGAATACCCTTCTCTGACAAAACTAAACAAAAAAAGGGATACAAATGAGGACCATTTTGTATCTGTATATTCAAAATAGTTAGGACAGATATACAGCTACCTTAATTAAATAAATAGAAAGATTTATACTAATAGTATTTGTGGACAGGATATCATGTCTGCATCTTGTACTATGAATAAACATTAAGAAGACAACAATGTACAATGTATTATTGAAATTGTCCTAATCAGTTTTGAAACTGTCTCATTGCTATTTGTTTCTCAATAAAATTACTTTAAAAAAAATTAAAATGACAGGAATCAGTAAAGACAAAAAAAGAAAAGAAAAAGTTTTTAAAAGTAAAGAAAACTAAAAAATTGCAGCAGGATTTTGAGAGTAAACAAATTAAATAAATGATAATTTGTTTCATTTTGTTTTGTCTTACATTGTCTTAAGAAGAGGAGTATAAACTACAAATTTCCTTGGAGCAAGAAGGGAAAAGCCAGAGGTGTATGCAAAGTTCTTGGAAATGTGCTCATGCTTGGATGGGATGGTGGATTTACCAACTTGTCTTTTATAATTACTTGCTTCATAACTAACACATTGTTACATATATTTTATGTATTGAATATGAAATAAGACAATAGAGAAAATACACAAGAGACCCAAGAAAGCATCCAGGTTTTCAAATATGAGTTTTTCAGATTCTAAGTTGTTGTTAAAGCAACTCAGAAGCATTAAAAATAAAATCTTAGAGATGTGGCTCAATAAATTGTGTATCCATAACATCTAATGCAATTTAAGACAAAACAAATCATAAAACAAAAAAATATATACAAGAGTTCACTTCATGGAGTAATCCAGTTCATTAACTAAGAGTGCACCATGGAAAAGGTTTGGCAATTTGCTAGAAAGTTAAACACTCATCAGCTTAGGATCTGTAGTTATGCTCTTAGCTACTTACCCAAAAGTAAGGAAATAATGCTCACACAGAAATGCCTGTGTAGGAATGTGGATAGCCACTTTAGTGATAATATTACAGAACTAGAAACATAAATGTTCATCAGAAGGAGACCAGATTAATCATCAGTATATCCATTCAATGCAATACTGCCTGGAAATCAAAAAGAGTGAACTATTAATCCATGGAAAAACAGGGATGAAGAGCTCAGCATATTAAAACTCTTGCTTAGGTAGACACAGGGACCCACTGGAGTTTGATTCCCCCCCCACCAGTGCTATGCCAGCCCTCTCCCTGGGGCACACTGAGACAGAGATTGAGATGGGGTGTGGTGACAGGCACCTATAATCCCAGGACTTGGGAGGCTGAAAACAGGAGAATCACTACGAGTCTGATCTACATAGTGAGACCCTATAGACCTTGTAGACCCTATACTAAATTCAAAATAAATAAATAAATAAAAATAAAAGCATATATGAATCTCAAAAGCGGAACACATAACCCAGACACGAAAAAATATCTACCATTTCAGTTGATTCATATGAAAGTAAAGAGCAGGCAAAACCAGTGTGTGAAATGGAAATCAGAACCCTGGGTGGTTGAGGGTGGGGAGTGAGGCATTTTAGAAGACCTCCTAAGAGGCACAGAGAACTTCTTAAGGGGAAAGCTGTGCTGTAGATCTCAGTGGAGTATGTTGAGTTTGCATTCATCAAAACATCTAACTGTACCCTTAAGATAGGCACACTTCATTGTGTGTAATTATACCTGAATTCAAAATGTTGAGTACATTATATAATGTACTTATAAATTTTTGCAGCTGCTCTAGAAAGGTTACCACAATGCTTCCCCTATTCTGCGATTTAATAAAGATGCTAAACTCCCACCTCCCTTCGCACAGTTGGATCAACCACCCTCTGCAGTTGGGTAGACTTTCAGAGGGGTGTCTGCTGAAGGTCCCCTGCCAGGAGCCCTCACTGTACAAGACACTAGGTCACCACCACAGAGGAATCAGGAGCAGCGAAAATAGAAATGAGGCTCTAGTTCAGTGCTGGTGAGCACTTTAGTCATTTCACAGTGACAAGGAGCCAGCCGTGGCATACACACCATACATGTGCCACTATTAGGTGATTCCAGTCCCCAAGTGGTGACAAATAATGTCTCCTCATTACAATCTGTTTATACTCATTGTGAGCTTTTCTATTTTAGTTTGGCACTGATAGCCAGCTCACGGAATAAATGCTGCCTTACCCCATGATACTTGGAAAGTAAGGTAGACATTCTGAGAGCATTTTCAGTGACACAGGTGGGAGAATATCTGCTGGTCACTAGTTCCAGTGTCATAGTTACTGAAACATCAATAAGGGAAATTCCTGGAAATCCCAAACCTGAGCTCAGAGTGACATAGGCCATTAGGATCTTCACCCACCGATGGTAGACACTGGCTAGCGGGAGCCTGACCTTGACCTGAACTTGTCTAGAGGCACAATTCACCCTGGTAATCTAGGAAAATTAACACAGACGCACTCGTGCACACATGCACACATGCAGAGAGGCCATCAGTTCTGCAGTGGCTCTATCTTTTTCATTCGCAGTGGTTAGTCTCTGAGAGGGGTGTGCCGTCTTTGTTCCCCCATGTAATTAACTTTCAAACACATCAATAATAAGAGTTCCTGTCTGGCAGACAGCATAAAAGATGCTTCTCCGTTGTTGAAATGCATCTGAGATTACATGATAATTCAGGTGAAAGCACAATGTCTGTTCCCTCTGATTAATGGCACCAGATCTGAGATGTTTTATCAGCAGTACTGCAGGAAGAGACAATTGCTTCCTCCACCCTGCTCCATCTGACACTGCAAAGCTGTGTGACCTTTCAGAGGATGCTCTACCATTCTGTTTCTTCATCTGTGACATAATGACATAGGAAGCAGCAAGGAATGATGCTCTAAAACGCATCGTATCTCTGATTTTTAAATTGACCGTGTTGTCCACTTCATAAAGTGTATACAGTGTACTATATAACAGTAGTTTATGTACCTGCACATCCACCTTCGTCTTCCCTGTCCAATGATCACCAGTCTGTATAAGTGTACTAGCAAGAGCTGCTGGAACCGAGGTACAATCACACCCTCCTTTGCCTTAGTAATACAGATCTGTCTACTAGGAATGTTTCTACAAACATATTCTCTTTGTGATAGGAAATCCCAGTTGAACTTTACTCTTTAAAGTATGCTTGTGCATTTCTTCTGTAATTTTTTTAGGGTAACATCAATGTGTCAGGCACCAACAGGCTGCAAAATAGAGCTCTTGCTTGAACTGTGGCACACACCTCTTCTGCCTTGCTACATGGAGACCACATCTGCAGAATAATATTTTCTCTCTTTGTCCTTGAGGGACCACTGATCAACAAGAAAACTGAATTCACACACACACACACACACACACACACACACTCATGGACCATAGATACACACTGATGCACCATAGACACACACATGCACACACACACTCATGGACCATAGACACACACATGCACACCCACTCATGAACCATAGACACACACATGCACACACACTCATGGACCATAGACACATGCACACATACATGCACACCCAAACACACATATTCATGGACCATAGACACACACACATGCATACACACACACACATGCTCATGGACCATAGAAAAGGGCTGATTCTTATATCAAGTGAGGAGTGAATAAGATACTAGGCTTTAGGAGAAGTCTGGTGTGAGTTCTGCTTTCAAATACCTGAAAATTGACCTTAAGACTTGAATCAGGCAATGGACAGAGCTAAGCTAACGAAAAGAAAACTTTTCAGTTCATTGAAAGAATTTTCCTTCTTTTCCCATTGAAACAAAAAATTATTAGTATTATTTTGTAATCTTTGCTTGCAGCAGTGCCTTGAGTGGGAGAGGGCCCCTTTTCATTAGGACATCTGTGCATGGATAAAGCCTACACGTGCTAGAAGAATCCAGCCCAAAAAAGCACGTTATCAACCTAGAAGATGTTGGGGTGACGCTCGAGATGTCGTCCAAGTCTAGCATCACTGAGTACTTGGCTTCTAATTCCATGCTTGGAATACTGTGTCTAATATGCTGCTGAAGGAGCTTGGCTTGGCTTGAAAATGAGTAGGGATCTCCTTCAAAGTTGAAGATGCATGAGTTCAAAAGTATATTAAATTTATCTTACATTATAAAAAGTCTAATGAAGTAGCTCCTGAAAGAAGTTCAAGGCCCAGTTCTAATAGGCTGAAAAGCCAATTTAGGAAACTAGGTATTGCTTTCAAAACAGTCATGCTGAAGGAACAGCTGGGTATAGGGGTGAATGTTGAAATAGTGATGTGCTGATAAATTTTAACACAGGCTATTAGATGGGGGATGTCCTGATTTGCTAAATTTGCTAGGTTCACTAGTATGAATATTCCCACTATGGCCTACTTGATGAAGAAATGTGAGGTTAGTGGATACATATTCCAGAGAGATACACCCAGTTAACTCTTACAAGACAGTTTGCAAAAAAAAAAAAAGTTTGTTCTTGCTCCAGCAAATCCCTAGGTTAAAACACCCAAGAATTTTGTTTTGCCTTTGTAACAAATAAAATATTATTCAGTATTCATCTCAGTACAAAACTAGCAGTAGCCAAAAGCCAGCAATTTGTAGAAGAAACCAGAACATCCAGTCCTATATACTCAGCAAACTGTTTGGCAAAATTAAGAATTGGACATTACCAACCGTTCACAAGTGTGGATAGAAAAAATTGAATTTGCTACTGCTAGGAAGATAAATTAGTACATCCACTTTGGAGAGCAATTTGGCAATATCCATAAGGTTAAAAATATATCTGTCCAACAACCCAGCAATTTTATTCATAAAGAGAGTATTCCAAAAGATCTTGACTCATGTACTGAGAACTGCATACAAGACTGTTAATTGAAGCACTGTGTTCAATAGTGAAAAGCAAAAAACATCTCATTGTCGCTCATTAGAAGGATTCATGAGGGTGCTTTATGTATATGACAGAATACTCTACAGAGGTTAAAATGAATGAATTAGAGCAAAGTGATTCAACACAGATCTAGCAGCCAATATGGTAGAAAAAGAGCGCATTTTGCAAGGGCTAATTGTATGCTGCCATGTATGTAACGTTTTTTAATGTACTAGTACAGTGTCTACAGGGTCTCACTACACCGACTGGACTCACAGTGATCCTCTTGTCTGCAGCCTCCCGAGGGCTGGAATTACAGATACCCGCCACCACACCCTATCTCAGTCTTCACCTCAGTGCGCCCCAGGGGTGGGGCCGACATGGCTTGTGGTGCCGAGGGTCGAACCCAAGTCCCTGTGCTCTGCCCAAGCAGATGCTTTAGCCTGCTGAGTTATCTCGCCAGTCCCCATGTATGTAACTATTCCCACAAACACAACAGCATATACTGCCACACCCTGTGTGGTGAACAGCAACTTCAGGAGTTATCTCCAGGGATGCAGGCAGGGGAATGGGGTAGAGTGTGGTTTCACCCATGTTGGAAGTATCTGATTTCATGAAAAGACAAGACTGAAGGAAATACGATGAACTATTACTATGGGCGAATCTAGATGTGGGAACGTGCATACCCGCTGATTACAGACGCATACAGGAATACAGTGTTTCCTGTGTTCTTGACCTTGTTCACAAGTTTTCCCTTTGCCTGTTGCCTTCTACACACATGCCCAGTTTTCCCTATTGAACATCTTACATTGCTCTGGTATATTGATCACTGTGAATGGATCAATATTGATTCAATATTAATTAAATTCCTACTTTATTTGGATTTCCTCAGCTGTTTCCTAATGCTCTTTTCCTCCCTGGAATCCCACTCACAATCCAATGTGACATTGTTGTGTCCCCTGCGACTCCTCCTTCCTCGTCTTCCTAGTTCTCAGTGACCTACTCAGTTTTGAGAAGCACCAATCAGGTATTTTATAGAATGTGCTTCAGTTCGAATTTATCTGTTTTTCTCCCTGTGATTAAACTGTGTCATGTGGTTTTTTTCTTTTCTTTTCTTTTCTTTTTTTTTTTTTTTTTTTTGGCAGAACTGAGGATTGAACTCAGAACCTTGTGCTTTGCCAGGCAAGTGCTTATTCTACTGAGCCATCTCCTCGGCCCCTCATGTGTTTTGATGGGAAGACCACCAAGGCAAAAAGTCATTCTCATCATAGTACACCAAGCACTCACTCTAGCAATGTGGCTGTTACTTGTTTATGTTAACAAGGATCAATTGACTGAAGCAGTGCTTGTCACCAGGACATTATTCCCTTTTCCTCTGTCTTTATAAACTGTACTCTTTGAAAGAAAGCCACACCTAGGACCAACAAGCTCACTCGGTGGACCAAGTGCCTACTTAGGCAAGTGCAGGGACCAGGGTTCGATCTCACACCACAGGCCCCGCTGGCCCTGCCCCCAGGCGCACTTAGCCGGTGGCCAGCATGACCAAGTCCAGGCATGGTGGTGCATGCCTAGAATCCCACTGCTGGGAAGGCTGAAAACAGTTCGAGCTGCACAGTGAGACCCTGTGCAAAGTATACTAAAAAAAAAGTCACAGCTCTTTAAGAGCACAGGATCTGTGTAAATTATTTGGGATTCTGCATGGAAGTCTGTTTCTTTTCCCTTATTTAATCATTGATTTATATTGATATGGACACTTGAATATTTATTGCATATTTTGGGTCACAAATCAGTACTATGTTATGTATCACAATGCTCTACCTGGTCCAGATTTTGGAAATTGGGAGGGATTTCAGCTGCCCCTTGGGTTCCTTTCGCCACCTCCATTACAATGGCTTGGTTTGGGTTGTGGCATTTTTACTTCTGACACTTCATCTTGTTGCTTCTTCCCCAGCCTACAATGAGCTGTTTCTCCAAAGAGCTTCAGTTCCTTCTGAGGAGACTGCTATTAGAAACCAAACTCTGGCTGCTAGATTTGCTTGTGGAACTGGGGTATTATTGCCTCTGCAGCTTCTCTGCTGACAGAGCATGGAAGTGTATGTGTGTATACTAAATGGTGTATTTGTCAAATATGAGAATACTCCTACATACGCGGATTATTCTAGCCTCCTCCCACCTTATACCCATCTAACACTGAGAACCCTGGCTCTCACCACCTACCATCCATTGTTCCATTTATAATTTTTAAGAAAAAAAAAGCTTAAGAAAGTGCTTCCATTTATTATAGCATTTAAATAAAAAATATTCTCTCTACAGAGGAGACATTTGGGGGTGAGGACATGTTTATGTCTTGATCTTTCACCACATAGACCGCTCAATAGGTCAGTCTGGGCCTTCCAAGGGACACTAATAGAAACACAGGAAAAATGTCCCTTCAGAACAGGTCCCTGAAGCCCAGCTAGGAGGGACAAAGAGGCCCAGGACATACCTAGGAGGTAAGGGGATCTGATGAAGATGGGGTATGCCTTAGTTACTCTTCTTTCATTGCTGGGACAAATACCCAACACCCAAAATGAAGGAAGGAAAGGTTTATTTAGCTCACAGTTACTGAAGGTTTCAGTGCATATTCAGCTGGGCCCAAGGCAGAGCGGCACAGGACAGAAAACAACCTTTCATGGCGGTGGCAAAGGGCAAGAGCACAGGGAGGGGTAGCAGCAGCTCAAGCAGCCGCTTCTCTTCCCACCTTACTACATTGTAATGCAAATTACCTGCCCAGGGCAGGTGCAGCACCCACACCCACAGTAATCAATCACAAACTCCAGAAGCTGCCCCACGACTGCAGGAGGCTTTGGGGGGACACCTATACACCAACCATAACAGGGTGGTAGTAGCTGGGGGAGGGCTTGGGAACCTGAGGGATTAAAGAGGAAAACAAGATTGGAGACATTTCTAATAGCAAGTCCTAACCTTTTATATGATAGAGTTCTTTCAGCCTTGGATGGAAGGAGGGGTACTCCAGCCCCAGAAAATGTTTATGTAGATCAAGCAGCATGAGGTATTTTCCTATTGTGCAGCCTAACCAAGAAAATCCCCCTACTAGTCTAGCACTTATAGTCTACAAATATAACTTCGTTTCTTTGCTTGCCTGTTAGTAGGTTGGGAGGGTGCCGCTGCTTCCCCTGCCCAGTGGCCCAGTCTCCAGCCTTCCAGGTGTGGTTCCACAGTCTGTCACTGCAGCTGCCAGCTCAGTCACGTGGTTAGGCTACGGAGGGTGATTTTCGATTTGTGAAAATGATGAGACTTTCTGAATAAATCGGTTTTATTTTACATGAATGCAATTTAAAGAAACATAGGATTACATATAGGATGGAGGCAGACACACAGAGAGGCATGCTCACGGTTTGGAGTCAGAAGTGTCTGAGTTTCAGTCCTCTTGTTGCCAGATCTCAGCTGTGTGATGTTGAGGGAGAGACATTTCTATGCCCTTGTGCCCATTTCAGTGTTTGGAGAAGGCTTCGTCGGATGCGTCCTGCACCGTCCACATGAGATACAGCTCAGGCATTTGTACAAGGAACTCTGCAGGTGCTGCCCAGAGTTTATTTTATCAGTCAGAACTCTGGAGAGCCGAGCCCAGAAATCTACATTTCAACAAGTGCCCCCAGAGATTTTTATGTCAGGCTCCGTAGAGGACAAGCCCAGGTGAAATATTGTCTGGTGCTGCAGAACAGAAGGCCACTGTCCTGCTAAGCTGCCCAGCAACTGATGCCGCTTCCCTTTACAGGGGATCCCCAGGGCTCTACTGCTGCTGGGGACATTGTGTGTGGCTGTGAAGATTGGACCCCGCCCAAGTCTAGTGGCTGGCACCCTAGAATTGCGTAGTACCTGAACTGCATGGTCACGCATGCCCTCAATCTCAGCAGGAGCCCAACTGATCTAGTCCAGGATAGCATTTTCCCTGTTCTCTCCCATCCACGTTGATTTTCTGTTTGCTTTGTGTTGTGTTTTCTGGTCCTATGGATACAATTCAGGGCCTTCACACTGAGCTACAGCCAATGATGTATGTATATGTATGATGATGTATGCTTGTATGTATATATTTTGAGACAGGGTCTCACTATGTTCTCCAGGTGGGGTTCAAATTTGCATTCTTCCTGCCTCAGCTTCCCAGACCCACCACACCAGGCTTCCCCTGTTCCCTCCAGCACTCTTTGTAATGTCAAGCTGTCCAGCAATCTTCTGAAGAATGACTGAGCTGATCGGGGCACCCAGCACTGGACTTTGCTCTTTGTTACCAAGAACCTTGACAGAGACAGTGAGCCACAAATGCCTTGTGTTCTCTCATGAATATTTCTCTGGCTTGTTCCTGGGACTTAGACAGTCACCTGCCCCAATGGAGCTGCTGAGAGGAGACTGGAAAGACATCCATAAAGATATGACCAGTTCCCCCATCCAAGTTGTGCTTGGCTTTCAGTTGTTTTACAGACTAGATTTGGGCTTAATAGTTGTTTGGGGAAAAATGGCTCCACTACAGAGGACCCTGACCGAGTGGTGGCTGGGGATGGTGACAGCAGTGCGACAGCAAGGAGGACTGGACCTCTGGTCACAGAGGCCAAAGACCCTGCAGTTGGGGTCTTTAGGACAGGGCAACCAAGATCTCAGTTTAGAACTAAAGTTGCTCGTTTGTACTAAACTCCCTTAGCTGGACTGGGGGGTGGGGGAATTTCTCCAGTCTTTGTCTCCGTGTAATTCACAAAAGCTGCCCTGATCAGTTCGGTCATTCTTCAGAAGATTGCTGGACAGCTGGACATTACGAAGAGCGCTGGAGGGGACAGGGGAAACTGCTCACGTCCACATACACAAGGAGAAAGTGGGTGCTGATGCTGCCGAGCACCATGACAACTGGACGTCCTGACCTCAGAGGGAAGGCACAGAGCAGGGTAGGAACCCCTGAGGCACCAAAGGGAGGAGGGTACGGAGGATTGCCTTGGTCGCCGCGACACCAGCTTTGAGAAGCAGGTGAGGCAAGATGAAGGAGTTGGGGTGTGTCTGTAGGAACGAGGGCCCTGCAAATCTGAAGTACTTGGGACGGTAAATATAGAAATGTTTCTTCATTGTCCAAGTTTTAATAAGTATCATGGAAGCGTGGAATTTTGCTTACATATTTCCTTGTGATTCATGACTATGATTGTAGGATAAAGGGAAGAGAGGGCTTTATCAGATGGTTTCCTGGAAGGAAAAGTTATGCCACTTTAATTCACCTTTGCAGTCGCCGCTGTAAAGTACTGTGCAAGGTCTGGGCGAAACATCTTCGCAGCCTCACAGGCCGGAACACTTTTGTCCTCATGGGTTGGAGGGAGAACTTGCAGCAGTCCTCCTAAACTAGAATTTGGGAGTGTGTTTGTATGGGGGGTCGAGGACACAGGCAAGGCAGAAATCTCTGGGGAAGTCTGTTTCTTGCCTGGGAAATCGTCTCATGCTAAGCTGAGCTCTGGTGGAGATCAAAGGAGAAAACGCAGGGAGCCTGCGTTGAGCTCAGCGCCATCCTTACATTTTTGGTAGCAGCTCACCGTTCTCAAGCGTGAAGCTGCAGGGATCTGGGCATGCGCAGCAAAACTCTGCCTCTCGCCTCCCGCAGTACTAGCACTCACTGATCTGACCGTAAGAAAAGTGCTAAATAAGTAAGATGGTGACCGCCAAAAATGTTTTCCAACACTAGGCTGTATGTTACATATACATGTGCTCCTTCACCTACATTGGGATTGTGTCCACATTAAACCCATTGTGCATGAAAAATATCAGAAGTGCAAAAGGCACAGAATGAATTGAACCTACCCAACAAGGGGCTTAGCAACACAGCGCGCAGAGGGGCTTATTGTTTCCTGTCAAGATCTTGGAGCTGACCGGGCATTGTGAGAGGGGATCATATCACACATAAGCACGGAAAACATCAAACTTGTCTTGGTTCTTTGTTGTCTGCTTTTGTTTACTGAATTCATATTCATTTTGTACCACTGTAAATAAATATTTTTTTTTCTTTTCTTGTGGTACCGGGGATGAAACTCGGGACCTTGTGCTTGCCAGGCAAGCGCTTATTCTACTGAGCTATTTCTCCAGCCCCTTACCACTGTAAACTAAAAAGGATTGAGTCAAGTTAGGGCAGCACCATCTGTACTTTACATATCTTCCCATTCAGCCGCTTATCAAGAACTGACTGTCCCAGGGTGAGTGTTTCCTTTTTACCTCGCAAAAGCCCACAGACACCAGGGGGTCACATCTTTATTGGTCTGTGCCAGGATCCTTTTTTTTTTAAAGCTCATTCATTCTCTATGGTCCCTGTACCTCATTTTCATTTCCTTCCTTAACTTTCCTTTTAAAAAAAATTACTACTAAGATAGGCAAGTAGTATTTAATTTTCTATATATTTTCCAATCTGGGCTTAAGTAAAAGAGAAACAACATAAGCGTATAGTGGTGGTATTGGATCATTACAGTGGCTTAGAGCCAGATGTCCCCCCAGAGCCTCACATACTCATAGATGGGGCGTTTGTGGGGTACTGGATTGTGAATGGGGTGCTGGGCTAGTCCACAGGTAAGTGTATAGCTGGAGTAGGGTTGGGGGTGGAGAAGGGTGGGGAGAGCTAGGTCACCATGGGAATGGTCTAGAAGGGCGTATACACGTTGTCTGCTTTGGTTGCTCTGCTTTTCTCTGGCCTCCTGCGAGCTGCTTTTTCTCTGCCACAGCCTTCTGCCATTCCCCACTACCTCAGAGCCAGTCGGCTGTGCACTGAAACCGGTACACACCGTGAACCAAAATAACACTCTTTTAACTTGTAGGTGTCAGGTATTTTGTCCTAGGAATGAGAAAGTCACTAAGACAATCATCTAAAGACAGTTATGGGTTCTCTTCCTGAAAAAACTCTGCCTCTAATTAGACACACAACATTGCAAATAGATCCTAAGGTTTAGGGTCCTCTAAGGCCATCTGGGGACCTCCACTGAACCTCTAGTTTCCCACCTTGATGTTGTAAGAAAATTGCAAATATGAGAGAAACATTTGCGATACAGAATTCTTTAAATTGATGGTGGCACTTACTGCTTTCAAAATTATAAAAAATAGTTCTTATGAGAATAAAAATAATAATGCATTCGAAAATTTATATGAATGGGTGGGGAGAGCTTGTAATTAGTGTATGCAGATATTGCTTATATAAACTAGTTCTTGTCATGAAAGAGGATAACTTACTCGTGTTGTGTGCAGCTCTGAGACAGGTCCTGTCCTAATGTACTACCTTCCTTTCCTTCGCTAGCTGCAGTGGTCATTTCTGTCCTTCCCATTTTCTTGGGGGGAGGGGGGAACAAAGCATAAGGAGAGGATTAGAGAAGTTCCCAAGACCACAACTTGTCAGGCTGCAGTGGTTAAGTCGGTGTCGTTAAACACTGATACTATTTTTTAAAATGCCGGTTACCAAGTGAATTTACTGAACAAATTAAATTGGACTTCTGTGTTATTTAAATAAAATTTAAGGGCTGGGGAGATGGCTCAGGGATCTAAGTGCCTGCCTAGCAAGCACAAGGACCCGGGCTCAATCTCTGGTGCCACATGCTATGCTGGCCACAGAACTCTGGGTGCGCTGTGCCGACCACTAAACCTGGGAGTGGTGGCACACACAGTAATCCCAGTGCCAGGGAGACAGAGACAGGAGGATCACTACAAGTCTGGTCTGTGTAGGGAGACCCTGTACCAAGTTATATATATATATATATATTTGAAATGAACACGATTATGGTCCCTTGCACCATTGTTGATCACAGCAATGGATTTTTCATTTTCTTGGGCTGTCACTTAGGAGGAATTTTTTAAAAAGACTTTATATCCAAGGAGAAAACTTCCTTGTGAACCCTTTTAAGGGGTGACTCATGCTGAGTCTTCCCATCTTTTAAGTCAGTGAGCAGTTCTGAGTCCCCAGCAGTAGAATTACGCTGCCCGTGGCCCTGTCTTCATGCCCTTCCTGTGACTGCTGGAGCTACCGCAGGCAGAGTTTGGGTCATTTCCTTCGCTGCTGCTCCTTGGGAGTGTGTAGGGTGTGCTTGTAGGCACCAGCGTGCATTAAACGTCTGTGCAACTCAGGTAAAGTCCTGTTGTTTTGTTGTTTTTTAAGTGGCTGCTTTGTAGCTTAGTTTAGTTATAGTTTAATTTTTAGTTTAGTTTAGTTTAGTGGCTTTCCTTTTTAGTTCTAAGGATTAAACTCAGAGCCTCGCTCTATCACTGAGCCACCTTCCTAGCTCTTGAGAATGATTTCCGTGTAGAAAATCAGGGAGCAAACGATTCCAGAGCCATTACTCACGAACAAGTTCAGCAAATGGCAGGCTTTACTCATTTTCCCTTTGCTCTTGTTTACAAGAAATAAAATTTATAGATGACTTAGAAGTTCCTCTCCCTGCACATTTGCTCTCCTTCTGCACATTGTCATCATTATTTTGGCATGTATTTTTCTGATTTACATTTTCATTGCATATACTGTAGCTTGTTGTATTACATTTTAAATCTGAACCTTGCTTTTTAAATTTAATAGTACATGCTCAAGACCTGGTCATGCTGGTAGATATAGATCTAGTTTGTTTGGCTTGGTTATATAACATCCTGTGACGAAAATGTACTGTATTGTACTTATTCTGCCCCCAGTCGGGGTTCTGAATTTCCCTGCCAAGCTGCAGAACAATAAACAATGCTGCAATGTGTGCACTTATTACAACCCAGGTCAATTTTGTACACAACTGGTAAACAGGAGGGGGATGTTGGGACATCAAAGTTGTGTTGGCACATGCATGATTGTTCTGAATGTGTTATGCTTTTGAAGTGATCAAAAGAGAAAAATCTTCACAATGACTAAAGACCCCAAGCTGAAAATCTACGGAAATGTCTTCTCTTAGAGCTAACAGTGACGGCTTGATAGTGTCAAGGATGGCTAAGCTTTTGACCATTCCACTATCTGCTGATGCTACGGATGCAGGCCAACAGCTCACCAGAAGCACTGTTCCCCGTATTGAAGCAAGGGACCATCAAAGAGAACTGTGTTTGGCCATATTCTTAATTCTGCTCATGCATACCTCATGGTAGGAAGGAAGGGCTTTGGAGCCCGAGCCTCAGGCTACAAAGGATAGGCAGCTGCTGTGCGGGAGACAATGACCCCTGGTACACGAGCTGTTTTCTCATAGTTTAAAAATTATTTTTGTTCTTGTTAGTGTTTAGATGCTAACATTGTATCAGTTTATATTCTGAGCCTGGGCTTAGTTTGCCTAGATAATTTCTCAATTTTAGTGTCCTACGTCGCCCTTGTTTCCTTACACACAAACATTAAAAGTGTATGGTACACAGTACAATTGCTGGGTCACGGGGGTATGTGTGTGTAACTACTCTAGATTTTTCCAAATTACTCTTCAAAGTGCTTTTACTCAATCACACTCTCACTAGGAGGTGAGAGCTCTTGTTTCTCTGCTTCCATGCTAATGCCTGATGTCTCTGTGTCAGTCCTTTATATCTTGGTGAATAGCATGGTTATAAGATGCTCTTTCTCCCTTGTTTTAATTCACATTTTGTACTGCTACTGAAGCTCGGTATGTCTTTGTATGCTTATTTACATTTTCAGTTTTATTTTCTGGCTATTAGAAGTTAAAGCCTTCCTCTGTTTCTAAGAATTGTCTTATTTATTTTTATATTTTTGTAGTTTTAGAGAAGGGTCTACAGGGTGTTCAGGGTCTCATAACTAGGTCAGACTCCTAGTGATGTGCCTGTTTACAGCCTCCCAAGAGCTGGTACAGGCACGTACCACCACACCCAGTCTCAATTGCCATCTCAGTTAGGATAGATATACAGCTACTTTCTCTTAATTCAGTGAGAAGAAAGATTTGTACTAACAGTGTTTGGACAGGATATTATGTCTGCCTCTTGTACTATGAATAACCATTACGAAGACAACAATATACAATGTATTAATTATTGAAACTGTCCTACTAATCAGTTTTGAAACTGTCTCATTGCCATGTTTCTTAATAAAATTAATTTTAAAAATTGCCATCTCAGCACACCACGGGGATAGGGCTAGCACAGCAGTCCTGGGGATCAAACCCCTGGCCCCTAAGCCTGTTTTCAGGTATTTTAGTCCACTGAGCTATTTGGCAGGCAATTTTTTCATTGACTTATAGGAATTTGTAATGTAGTTCATATGAGTCCTCTACCTATGGACTTTTCATTTTATTTTATTTTCTCAGTAATCAAACTGGCCGTAGAAGCCCATTTAAAAATACAATTATGCTCCATCGTAAAGCACGTTAGATTTTTGCCTCCCCCCCCCCCACCAGGCGCCTGTGCTTTCAGATTGTGCAAATGAGTAACACAGCCAGAGGAGTTTGTAGCATAACTGCTTACGAAAATTCCCATCCACGCCTCACCCAGTCTCTTGCTTGTGGACCATCACATACACAAGGTTTTAAAGCAGATGCAAAGGGATAGACTGCTGGCTAGGTTTATTTCATGCTAGATTAATAAGACGAAATAGTTTTGTGGGAAAATTCAGGAAGGTTAAAAAAAGATTGTATTTTAATTGGATACTATGTAGACATCTTAAGGTCAAGAGAAAATAGATACTTCATTAAATTCCTGGACTCTTGTTTTCTAAGATCTCTAAGCAATCAATCATGCATTTTTGACAAGTTACCTAAGAATTTTTTGTTTAACAACATTCAGTATCAGACTAAGTTTTCAAAGTGACATTCTGACTTAAGGAAAAATAAAAACTTCTAGATGAAAATACTTGGAGTTTGCCTGGAGCTGAAGATTTAGTGTGTGAAAATGTGAGGAAAAGATCTGAGTATTGGCAAAAAAAAAATTGCAATAAAGTAAATGATGTGGTTTTTCTCAGGGGTGATTTTGCAACTTGAGACATTCCCAAAGAGAGTTGCTGATCACAAAGTTTCTTTTAGCTTCTAGCCCTGAAAAGCTTGGCGCACATAAAACTCTTACAGATATTTGGACAAATTAGATTTGTATTGACATTTTCTACAAGTTGGGCTAGGTTTTGAGCTGGGGTGGGCACATGTAAAACAGAACATGCTCGAGACTTTCAATTTTTACAACCGATGGAGAGTGAAATCAAACTTCCACTGTCTGCACTGTATTTCTGAAGTTGAATCACATTGAAAATCAAAAGTATATCAATTTTCTCAAAAGAAAGCAGAGGGTTCCTCAAAAAGTTAATCAGAGAATTGTCGTAGACCCAGAAACACCACTTCTAGCTACCTGTTCCAAAGAACTAAAAGCAGGGACCCAACAGACTCTTGAGCAGTGTTTCACATCAGGGTAATGCTCAGTGGTTAAAAAGCAAGACAACCCAAGTGTTTCACCAACAAACAGAGAAAATAGGGCATATCCATACTGTAGAAAGCTCTCCACCTTGATAAAAGAAATAATGGGCTGGGGAGATAGCTCAAGGTCAACACAAGGTCCCAAGTTCAATCTCTAGTACCACATGCCAAGTGCCATGCCGGCTCCAGAATGAGGCATGGTGCCACATGCCCATAATCCCAGCCCTGGGGAGGCTGAGACAGTAGGATCACTACGAGTCCAAGCTGCCTAGCGAGACCCTGCCTGTATCAAAGAAAAAAAAATTTAAAGCTGTTTAAAAAAAAATGAAATTTTGATCTATGCTACAAAACAGATGAAATTTGGGGACATGTTAAGTGAAGAAATTCAGTCACAAAGACACAAGTACTACATGATTCCACATGTGGGAAACATCTAGGTTAAAGAAAGTCAAAGGAATAGACAGTAGACTAGGGAGCAGCAGGGGCTGGCAGAGGGGAGCGTGGTGAGTTATTGTTCAGGGGTGCAGAGTTTCTGCCTTGGGGAGACAGTTTGGAGATAAGCAATAGCGATGTGCACCACACTGTGGACGCAGTGCCACCAAACTGCAAACTTTTTTTTTTTTTAATGTAGTTGGTCTCACTACACAGCTCAGACTCGTAGTGATCTTCCTGCTTTCAGCCTCCCCAGCGCTGGGATTACAGGCGTGGACCACCACACCTGGACTTGGGGGTGGGCTCAGTATGTGAAATGTAGGGACAGTGCAGCCAAATTGTAAACTTTAAAACAGCAAACGTTGTGTTAGGTATAGTTTACAGTAACAACTTTGCATACGTGCACATGCGTGGTATGTGGTACCTAAGTGTGCTCTTTGGTACTGAGCTACATTGCCAGCCATCTGTTATATTGTATTTTCATTTTTGTTTTACTTTTTTGAGGCAGAGCCTCATTAAGTTGCTATGTAGCCCAGCCTGGAGCTCCAGTTTTCCATCTTCCTGCCTCAGCTTCCCATAGTGCTAATGCTACAACTGATGACAGAGATACGCTACCATACCTGGCAACAAAAAAATTTTAAATATGTTTGTTCAAGACCTTCCCTAGTAAAGAGACAAGTACTTATAATAAGAAGGGGAGGAGGGAGAGAGAGAGAGGATAGACAGAGGGAGAGAAAGAGAGAGAGAGGCAGAGACAGAGAGACAGACACAGAAACAGAGACAGACCGACAGACAGACAGGCAGACAGATAAGCAGGCAGGCAGGCAGACAGAGGCAGAGGCTTTGGCTCTACCTCCACGAACAGTTGTCCCTCTGCCATATGTACCTCTGCCCTGGACACAAAGGATTATGGATTAAAACCTCTACAGACAGTGAGATAAGTAAACCTTCCCTCATTTAACTTTGAGTGCCAGCTATTTTGTCTCAGCAATAAGAGCAAATTAACTAAGACAGGATTTGGGACCAGAGAAGTGGGGGTCATTGCTCTGACTACCTGACCAAGTTCAAGAGCCTTTGGGAATGGCTTGCAGGAAGAGTTTGGAAAGGTCCAGAGACATGGCTCCAAGAGCATTAAGGGAAAGCCTTGGGCCTCAGGACAAGAATGGGATGTCTTGGTCCGAGTTCAGATGTGGATGCTGCTAACAATTCTGCTGACGAGGCCAGGTGCAGGAGGCTTCTGCAGGGAGAGGACGGCACTGGCTGCTAGACGATGCGTGCCATGGCTTGGCAGAGCGTTTGTCTGCATTTTTATCATGTCCAGAACTTTGCCTAAACTAAGATTAACGACAGGGGAGGAATTTAATCTTGTAGAAGGAACTTTAAGGCAGTCTAATGTTGAGGCAGTGGCTTGGTTACTGTCTGATACATGTAGCCAGATCTATGTCAAGAATCTAGAGCAAAGAGAGCAGCAGAAGGATTTAGAACACTGTGAGTTGGGCCAGAGAGGGAGCCCTGCTAATGTTGCTGAGACAGAGCAGAGGAGATTCTGATTGCTGAGCAGGAAGAGGAGAACAGGAAAGCCAGCCTGAGGGCATCGCAAGAAGCAGCAGGGCTCCAACCTCAGCAGCCTCAGAATTGCAGAAGTCAAGGACTGCTTTGAGAAGAAAGCCCCAGAGAACCATGTTCTAGAATGCCAGCAGCACAGAGAGTTTTTCCCTCAGAATTGTATCACAGTGCTCCGTGATCCGGGCACTCGACCCCTACAGCCGAGAGAGAGAGAGGAAAGCCCGGCTACTGCTCCAGCTGACCTTGGCCTCGTCCTTCAGGTGGACACTGTCTTCAGGTGAGCTCAGACGTTCAGTTTGCATAGCCCCTTAACATTTACATATGCCACTGAGTTTTTTTTAAAAAATCCCAGATGTGGTAGAGCACTCCTGTAATCCTAGGTACTCTAGAGGCTGAAGCAGGAGAGTCACAAGTTCGAGGCCAACCTGGAAGACGGCGCTGTATAGGTGAGGATTCTGAGGTTTGGGAAAATTGGACCAATCAAGAATTTGTGCCAAGTACTTCTGTGTCCTACCCAGAGACCTCTGCCTGACAGCCTGGCCAGCTGCAAGAAATGTGGCCACTCCTCTGTCATATTTGTGACCGTTCTGATACAAACGCATCACAGGATGTAGAGCTGAGAAAGAACTAACTGGTGGAGGACTTTCATTTAAACCAAACTTCTTCCTGGGCACCAGGGCACATTCCTGAGTCCACATCACTGTGGGAGGCTGAGGCAGAGAGATCACAGGCTCAAACCCAGCCAATTCACAGTGACACTCCCTCGGAAAATTTAAAAATGAAAGAAAAGTGCTGGGAATGGAGCTTGGTTAGAAGACTCTGGGCTTAATCCTTAACTGAAAAATTCATTCATTCATTCATTCATTACTCCTTCTCAAAAGAATATGACTTTGAGAGCCCTTTTCTTTGTGTTTGTTTGTTTGCTTATTTGAGCTATATTCTCACCTTATAGACCAGAATGACCTTGAACTCACTATGTAGCCCCAGCTGGCCTCAAGATTGTAGCTATCCTTCTGCCTCAACCTCCTAAGTGCCAGCATTACAGGCTTGCATCACTGTGCCAGGCTTTGGTGCCTTATCTGTGAGGAAAGGGTTACAGAACCTGTTAGCTAATGCTTTGGACACTAATGTTGAAAAACAGGAAGGTTTAACACATAGTTTAGGGGATGTTTTATCAACAAATGGCTTAGGATAAATTTTCTTTAGAAATACATGTACCTTTTCTGTTTTTTTATTTTTAAAGAATACAAAACACTGATAGAAAACAAGCATTAGAATTATACGAGATTTCACTAAACAAAGTAATAGTCGCAGATCTTTTTTTTTTTTTTTTTTTTTTTTTTGGCAGAACCAGGGATTGAACTCAGGCCCTTGTGCTTACCAGGCAAGCACTTATTCTACTGCGCTATCTCCTCATCCCCTAAACAAAGTAATAGGAATTCGACAATGGTTGCTGTATCACATGATGTTATCTTCAAGTTAGTTGTGCAGATTAGCAGATATAGATGTATGAGATTCATTTGAAGAAAACAAAATAATAACAAAGAAGCTCAGAAATTCAAAACAGGAGGAAAAAAAATAGAGTAAAACAAAAAAATTAAGCATTAACTGCTCCTTTCAAAAGGCTAGCAGAAACTGACACTGCAATCATGCAGACTGCTCTGCATATACCTACATAAATCTTTCTTCTTTCATGGGTCCTTTTCCACATCCCCCTCTTCCCTTCCCACTGAACAGTTTCTTTCTCTTTCACACTATCTGTTGTAGCTCTTGCGTTTTCTTTACTTTTTCGGGTTCTCCCAGATCCACATGTGCAACCATTGTTTTATCCCACTAGTGGGAGAGCCTTCTTTGTTTTTCAACAGCTGTCTCACCTGCCACTCGAAGGCACTACAGTTTTTCCAGTTATCTCAGTATTTTTCTTTGGGTTAGCTATTTTCGCCAACTGTGGTTTATTCAGGAACAGCGCTGGGTCAGGCTGAGTCAGATAGAGGTGCAACTGACATACCCTCAAGTCCTCAAAACCTCCCTGGCTGAATAAAAATCTCCGGCCTGGAGGACGCCTTGCCTCTCCCACGAATTGCAATATTGCAGTGAACACGCATACACACACACACACAGACACACACACATGCATACACAAGAAAGGAGGGGGAGCATGATGTTTGATGAAAATGTTTTCTGCTTTATTTTTTAAGCAAAATATAAAAAGTTGACTTACCTAATGGATTATCAGTTGACACCAGAAACAGTACAGACCGTGGCACATTACAGAGGCAGTTAAGTCAAAAGGTTTGGCTTTGTTAATTCAATGACCCACAATCCTTTGAGCATTTTTTTTTAATGAAAGAAAAAGACCCCCAGGAAATGAGCACGAGAACAGGAAAGAATGCCAGATCTGAAATGATTTTCTTTCACTCTGCCTCCCTGTACCCCTCACAAATAGAGCCAATGTATTTCCTCTTCCAGTAGGGTGGTCTTACTGAGGTGCAATTTCAAAACTGCCTATCACATAGTGTGAGATTCCTCACTGGCTGGAGCCCTAGGATCTAGCTTTCTCTTTTTCACTCTTTAAATTAGGGTTTTTTTTTTCTATTTTATTTACTAGTAAATCCATTGTAAGCCAGCACTCCCCTTCTTTAATTAAGTCAATCATTTCCATTATTTAATCTTTTTTCTGATTTTATCTGTATGTTAATGGTTTTACTTGAACTTCATGCACACTTCTATTTGGTTTCCTATCCTTTTATAGTGTCCGTTTTTTCTTTTTTTGGGGGGGGGCATAGTTCTCGGTGTGTCTGCGATCACCTTAACTTTTTTCCATCTGGAAAGGAGCAAGGGCCCAACCTCCTCAGCAGAATAAAGTTTTATCAAGCAAAATCTTCCCTGGTGCGATGCAGCAGCTCCTGCCCTCGACTAACCACTGTTCCAGCTGATTTCTATATTTTCGATTTCCCTTCTCTACAATTATAATGTTCTCCGTGTTTAAAATTTTAGATAGCTCCATATAAGAATCCTTTCATGTAACTGTTGAAATTTAACTTCATTAGGACAAATTCTGAAATACGAAGATCTCTTCGTGGAATTTTTTTTTTAAATTTATGACATACATTGTAAGACATCCTTGTGGAAGAAATGAATCAACTTTTCTCAATTTTTAGTGTCTTTAACAAAACAGGAATCCTGTTTAGCTACAGCTTGAGTAGCAAGGGCTTTTGTCATTTTTCTTACTTCAACAGATATGAAATGATAATACATTTATTTCACTTATGTTGCTTTGAATTTTAGAAAATTGGACTAGTTCTCTAGATGTTGGTTTCCTATTGTGTTTTATGTTCATATCGCCCTTCTGCTTTTTACATTTTTCATTATTTTGTGTGCTTTTCACAACTCTAATTCTGCCCATCTATTCTTTCTGTTGCTTGAATACTCCAAAGTATTATTATACATGGTTTCCTGGCTTCTGGTTTTCCTACCATTTATTAAGTTTGCCATTTCTTCTACCCTACCCACTGTTTATCTCACTAATGGATTTGAGATGTAGATTTAATTAAGTTTACATTATTCTGATTTTAAAGCATATCCAAACATTCATTAAATAATGAGTACTTTTTATTTCCTTCGTTAATATTTATCACTAATCAATTTTTTTCAGAAGAGTGTACTTTTGCATTATCTATTGTTTATATAAAGGATTTGTTTCTGTCTTTAAATCAAAAACAGCACTTCAATTTTCCTTATTTATTTTATTCTGCATTTTCCAATTTTTGTCAAGGAGTAAATTTTATTTTATTTGGTAATTCATAAGGAAAGCTTTAAAATTGTATATGTCACACATAATTGTTTATTTTTAAAGCATAACTTTTGAATAGTTTTTAATCAGATTTTTGTAGGTATTTTCATAGATTTAATAGAATAAATCAGGTTTAAAATTTATTTGTGGGACAAATAGAGTCTCTGTTATTCAGTCACCTGATGAACGAAATTGTTCATCTTTCTTTACAAGTTGGTGCTTTCTACTTTTCATTTGCACATGTCAAGTTAGGGAAATTCTGTAATATTTCTCATTGGTATCATGAATGGGACTGATAAAAAGCGAGCTGTCAGTTCCTTTTTGGTTTTTCACTAGAAATGCTTTAGAATTTTATGGATTTTTGCCTCTGCTGGGACATTGTCCTGAATTTTTTAAATTTATAATTCTTTTAGTTAGCATTATTAATTTCTTTAAGTTCAG
Source organism: Ctenomys sociabilis (assembly GCA_004027165.1). Classification (NCBI taxonomy): domain Eukaryota; kingdom Metazoa; phylum Chordata; class Mammalia; order Rodentia; family Ctenomyidae; genus Ctenomys; species Ctenomys sociabilis. The sequence goes on from PVKA01010376.1 coordinate 32,573, forward strand.
CTTAAATTAATGCTTCTGGCTGGTGCTTTGTAATAGTAATTCTCTAGCACATTTCTGAAGCATTGTTAGAATGACAGGAATCTCCAAAGATACGCCAAACAATTTTAACATGAACAAAACTTTTGGATTTGTTTGTTTATAAAAGGAGTGCTTCAGATTTTTCTCTATCATAAGTTGGTAGATTTTATGAGATTAAAGAAGTATGTTTGTATTTTAGTTTAAAATTTTTTAACCAGTAAAGACCACCGAATTACAGCAAATATTTTAATCTGCTGTTTAGAAGAGCATATAAATTTTATTTCTGAATTTATTTAAATCACGTACTTTATTTATAAATTTATTTTTCTTAAGCTGAGCTTATTTACAACAATAAACCTTTCCTATGATAAACAATTCTCTAAAATTAGTCACATTCTGTTTATAAATGTTTTGACTGTTACAGATTTGCCTAGAGAGACAATTTGCTTTTAGTTTTGCCAGGTTTTACAATAGAATCATTTTGTTATTCAAAAAGAAAAAAATATGAAATATTTAACCTTAGCAAATGTCTTGAGCTGTAATTCGTTCTATTCAAATTTTGAAGAAACCTTCAGTGAACTCATGGAGGAGGACAGCCATTCCTTGTGAGCCTCCTTAATTCCTTGCTTAGCTACTGGCCATTTACCGTCTCAGTTTCTTACTGCATCAAAGCAAACATTATGACCTTCAGAAAAATTATTCGTTTTACTTAAATGTCTAAATGCATCACCATTGTAAATGGGCGGTTTGATTTCTCTTTTTTATCTTGCTTATTGATTTTTAACATTTGTCTGTTTTTAAAGACTTCCTTTTATTAGCTTTACTAATGAACTACATTTTTCATCTTTTCTAAGTACAAGAGCTTGTGCTAGCACTCTGTAGTCTTCCTTCTGTGAAAATTTTACAGAGCCAATTTATTTACTAATGTATGCACTTGATTTTTTCTTGATTCTTTATCTAGTATTTTTTTACTCTAGTTCTGTAGTATATTTTTATCTAGTACATTTTTCTTTATCTAGTATAGTTCTTTATTCAATATATACTGTACTTAATATTTTTCTTGGTTCTTTCTCTAGTATATAATTTTTGTTTTTCTTATTAATAATAAAACATTTAAAGCAATATATTTTACCTAAATTTATCTTTCCTTTTAGTTCAAAGCTTCAATAGTTAGAACCCTTAGTCTCCATATTTTAAAATGATTTGTTGTATTTTTAATATCTTCAGCCACTTGATAAAACTTTTACTTCATGAGTATTTAGTCATTCTTTGTTTATTTAAATAAACAAAGTATCAACATTTTTGCAATGAAGTCCTATAATGTAGTTTATATAATTTTTGCATATTTTATTTAATAAAATGTTTTTTCCTCTGTGAAAATTTTCCACATTTTAAGTTTTTCCATTAAATCCTCCCCATAAAATTACTCATTCACCCTTTTTAATTGCAATCTTGTTTTACAAATTTTTCTTTCCTTTTTTTTCCCCACTTCATTTGATTTTTGGAGTCCTGCTATAATTTCATGTCTCTTCATTTTATCTTGCAATTTTAAGTACATAATTTTTTCATGTACTTTGTAGTGGTGTTTTCATATAGGTTTAATGTTCAGTTTCCCAAGGTTACTTTGTCCTTTGACAGACTTGCTTCAGTTGTTTCACTCCTTGCTTTAAATTCTGTGAGTGTGTGTGTATGTGTGTGTGTGTGTGTGTGTGTGTGTGTGGCTGGCTCAGCCCTCCCTGGGGGCAGGGCTGGTACCCCATGTGGTACCTGGGATCGAACTGTGGTCCCTGCGCTTGCCTAAGCAGGTGCTTTAGTTCCTGAGCCATCTCACTGGCCATTGCTTTAAATTCTTATTTTTATCCTTTCCACATCGGTGTTTCCTTTTATAGTACTTATTTTTTTTACCGGGCATTGAACTTGGGTCCTTGCACTTGCCAGGCAGGCGCTTATGCCTGCACACCCATATCCCTGGCTTTTATCATTCCTTTTACAACAAAACACCCTTGGATTTTCTTTCTTGAATATAGCCAGAAACTCTAAAGAATAAAGATTCATCAACATCACCGAGTACTTCAGCAGCTGGGAGCCTGTTTTATCTTGCTGTGCTTATTTGTTCCACTTTTCATTTGCTTCTTCACTGGATGAAGCCATCCCTAAGCCTCTTTCTAATTCTCAAAAGAAACATGAAACAAATATTGGTGTTTTATAAAATGGTAACTGTTGTGAAAAATCTGACACTTAAAATTTTGCTAACTTTACGCACGCCCTCTTCCATTTTGTTTTCTTGTTTCACTTCCTTCCAAATATATAGCTTATGCATTTGACACAAATATTTTAAAATAGTTTTCACACTTTTCTACCTGGAAATGCTATCTGGAGGTGTCAAACCAGAGCAGGGAGCTCCTGCAGGCTTTTCTTCTATCAAATCTGGTAGATATTCTGTGTCTCCTTTCTTTTCTTCTAGGCAAGCTTATAAAGAATTTTCTATTGCCTTTGTAAATATTGCAGTTTCGTTTGCTACATTTGATCTCATTGTAACCTGAAGCACCTTTTAAAAGCAGAAAATCACCAGTCTTGATTACATTTTAAAGGAGAATATGAAGAAAACAGGTAAAATTATGGTGAGGGATTGTACTCTACGCACTTCACACTGAGCAAATGTGGTTGTGTTCTCTGTTGTCAACTGGGAAATTTTGGTTCCTAGCTGTCTGCTTTCCAGTGGCGCTGGAACTCATGGGCCCTCTCTGAGAGCAGCCTGGAGTTTAGAAATCAAAGCATAGCTCTGCCACTGACCTAGCACCCTCTCCTGAAACTGAAGAACTTTCAAAAGAGTTCCTACGAGTAGCCAAAAGGGCCAACCAACCTCTAGTGACGCTTCTGTCATCCCAGAGTTCATTTATTTATATATCAATTGATCTAATTCTTTTTATTATTTATAGCTTGTCTGTTATATAACTGCCCCACACAGCCAACTCTTTTCACATGAGATGTGGAATACTTTAAATGCTTATGAAATCAAGTGTGTGTTCACCACTGGCTGTCTCCGTTGCCAGCCTATGCCCTCTGAGCTGATCTGGAAATTCTGTCTGTTTACATCTGAGGCATGGTCCTGGCCTCAGCAGAGACTGATCTCTGTGTTCCTACAGCCTTGCTGTCATGCTTGGAAGACAATGCTGTACACAGGTTTTTTTTTCCTTCCACGATATTAATAGAGGGTTTAATACTCGTTTGTTGTACACTTTATTATCTAGTTCATCCTTTATTATATTGAATCAATATTCCAGAGTGCTATTTCTTTCCTCTTTCTTCTGTCTTGTCTGTCTCTGTCTCTCTCTGTCTCTGTCTCTGTTTCTGTCTCTGTCTCTCTGTCTGTCTCTGTCTCTCTCTCTCTCTTTGTCTCTCTCTGTCTCTGTCTCTCTCTGTCTCTCTCTCCCCCCCCAGCTCATTCTGCTGCTCAGCCCATTCTAAACTGTTCCATGCAATCGCTGCTTTTCTTGTTGGTAAAATCCCAACACATGAAATATTTTCTTCCCCCATTTCCTTTTATTTGGAAATAAAAGGCATCTATATTCTGATTATGATTCTTCAAGGTCTTTGTAAGAGAGGAGGTAGGGGCTTTCTTGTTTGGTACTCAAGGTAAACGTTTTCATGTACTTTAAAGATGTTTACTCTTTGTTTTGTTTTATAGTTACTAAAAAATCAATTTTTCTTCCCTAACACTTAACTATATTCACTATCCTAGATTTTGGATGTTTTCATTGTTGTCTTGATATTAACAGAGAAGAATCACCCTGCATTCCTGCCTTTATCAGGAGCACCTGAGAAAAGCGTGAATTATCTCGTGAAACAACAACTATGGCCCCATTGTATCAGCTGGTCCTCATAGGAAAACACAACGAAATGCAGATTGCTTGAAAAAAGTCGTACCCAGGACTTACTAGTTCTTTGAATCCTGTGATCTTAGAGTTTAAAAAGCTCCCTTTTGATTTCTGAGGTTTGGCCTTTCATAATACATCACTTAAATATAATTTGGGTTTGGGGTGTAGCTCAGTCACTGAGGACAAGCTTAGCAGGCTCTGAGTTCCCTTCCAAGCACCAAGCACACCACACACACACACAGACACACACACACACACACACACACACACACAGCTCCTGAGGTGTGTAATTCCCCTTCCTCTAGAGCTGCCTAGAATTTGTTAATAAAGTTATCTCGTTCTGGGGAAAATAACAAAGCACTCCAAGTAATGTCACCAGAAAACCTTTCTTAAAGACTGGACTGGTTCCAGCATTACTTTCACTGTCACCCGCTTTCCCCTGGCTGTCACCACTTACTCCTGTGTTCCTCAGGTGTCACGACTAGATTCAGAACAGCACGCACACAAGACTAAGCAGGCTCTGCGGTGGCGCGCTGCTGACCGCTGCGTCCACCACCGCACTGGACTCAAAATCTCTGCACACGTTTTTCTTTTAAAAGCCTAAAATAAACATGCTAGGAAAGAAGGCAAGGAGAGAGAAGGCTCCGCTCATTCTTACAGACACTGCCAACCACACTGGAGAAGAAGCAAAATAGGGCTCCTTCAGGAGAGCTGTAATTGATAATTTGCAGTTGACACACAAAATGCTGTGTTTGCGTGTGCAGAAGCCGGAAGCCAAGGCTCAACGTTGCTAGTATTACTATTTGCATCCTGCAGTAAGTAGTGTTATTACTGTAAAGCCAGATAAGCATGACTTTTCTGACTGCCTTTCCTTTTAAATGGAAAATCTATAAATAGTGCCTGGGTAGCACTTCACCGTTTCAAAGTGTCACATTTTTGTTAATACAAAACGTGATCAGAGCCATCCATTCCCATAAATGTTTTTCCTCACAATCTGAACACCAACTGACAACCACAAGCATCCCCTCCCTGCACCCACTAAAAGTGGAACACTTCGTGCAGTGCTGGACACTCTAAGGGAGAAAAGCAGGTTCCCTAACTGAGGAGCCAGAAGTCTATAATACGTGATTTAAGCAAGCTCCTCCACGTCCTTCCAAAGATTCCGCTCAAAAGGAAACATCAGTGTTTCTGCACAGGGCGCAGCCCTTGTACCTATAGGTGCGCTTCACAGAAGGGCTCTTTTAGTATGGCTCAGATGCACCACAAGTTAAAACCCTCTCTCGAGCATCTCACACTTATCCCACCAATACATTGAATACATACCAAGGCCCAGTCTTATTTAGGGTCTAGAAATCCAAGGGGAAACAAATGAAACAATAGCCTTAACCTTTAGGGAATGTACAGCTTCACAGTATTGGGTTGGTTTTCTGTGAGGACAATCACATATACCACAAATCTGATGGTTTATATGACAAAAATTTGTCCTTTCTTAGTTCTGAGGTCTAAAAGTCTGACTCTAGGACCACCAAGTCAAAGCCAGGCTGTTGAAGGGGCATCATTCGCTTCCTCTCATTCTGGTGGCTGCTGGCGTTCCTTGGCTTGTAGCCTGACCTCCGTGGCCACATTGCCCTCTCAGCCATCTGTGTCAGATCTCCCCCTGCTCACCACGGCTAAGGACGCTTGAAGTTGCATTCTGGGTCAGCCAGCATAACCCCAGATGAGCTTGCACCTCAGGATCCTGAACGCAACCACAGCCACAAAGACCTGTTTACTGCAGGCAGGTCTAGGGGTGAAGAACAAATGTGCAGGGACCACAGTGTGTGTGTGTGTGTGTGTGTGTGTGTGTGTGTGTGTGTGTGTGTATACATTATTGAACCATTGAACCTGCTGTAGTACAAATGGCTCTATGGTATCCTGAAGTAGTAAGTCCCCTTCTGTTTTAACCCCGAAACCCCCTATTGAAGAAATTCCTGTCTTAACGCCCAGGGTCTTGGCCTGCAGACTCCACCTAGAGAATGCTAGTGGAGGAGCCACGTGCTTGCACAGGAAGGCAAAGCTATTCTCCTGGGCTCCTCTAGAGGCTTTCCTTCCTAGCTGGGGTCTCTAAACTTTCCAGTTGACCTCGATAACAGAATAATTGTAAGGATACAAGGGAGTGAAAACACAGTTCCCTGGCTGTAGAAAGGCCACTTATGTGTGCTGCTGGCCATAGCCCTTTTCCAGGAAGCTTCTTTTCTCCCCTCTGTCTCTGGCACATGAAAGCATCCAGGCCTTTCCCTGTCTGCCCTTGAAAGAACTGAATTAGGGTAGGGTCATTTTCACAAGGAACCTCAGAAAAATTAAAAAGAAAAAATGCAGGAGATTTAGCTCAGTGGCAGAGCTTTGTGTAACTTTTAGAGGGCCCCAGGCTTCATCTCCAGTGCTGCCGAGGAAAAAAGGGAGGACACAGACAAAGGAAATGAAAGGAATATGTTTATAAAGTGCAGGTTTGGCTTAGCCAATGCCCAAGCTTGTTTGCTGGCAACATTTTCTTTATTTATGTTTTTGCCTCTGGCACGGGTCTGTTGTCCTTTGAGCTCCAGTAGCCTCCTGACTAAGCCTGTGCAAGACCAAAACTCTCCATGCAGTTTTTTCCTATCTTAAGTTTCTGGTGCTCTCTACAATCCTCCTATTGAATTCCAAGTTCTGTAAAGAACAGATCCAGGGTTCTGCTTATTATGTGGACCAGCCCTTGCAAAATCCCCTGCAGGGGAAATTTATCTAACCATGGAAAATGGGTGAGAGAGAGGCAAAAACAAACCAAAAATTTTTAGATGAGAGCTTTGGACATTGCACTCAGAATAGAAAGTTTCTCTGGAATTTATAAAAGAATACAGAGTGTGGCTTTGTAGCTGAGTTGGATGGACGAGAGGCAGAGCAATTCCAATGAGAAGGGCTGAGGTCTGAAGTCTGAACGCCCCTGCAACGTGTCTCCAAAGAGCTGTGAATCTTCCAGCAGAGCTGAGGTAAAGCTCTCCCTTGGGTGGCATCCTTCAAGCCATCCTATCCCCACATGTTGGAAGTTATAGTGTCAATGGAATGCCATCACATAACTCACAGTATTGCATAAGAGGTATGCGCATAATTTACAAGTACATAATCAGTATTTCAATTACGGAGCTAGGGAGATAGCTCAGTGGTCTAAGTGCCTGCCTGGCAAGCACAAGGACCTGAGTTTGATTCCTGGGACTGCATGCTGTGCCAGCCCCAGAACCCCAGGCACACCATGCTGGACCCAAAACTGGGCATGGTGGCACATAGCTGTAATCCCAGTACTGGGGAGGCTGAAACAGGAGGATCATTAGGAGTCTGAGTTGTGTAGTGAGATGCTGTATCAATAAAAATAAATAAATAGGGAGTCTAGAGCCGCTGCTTGGGTTCCTGGGAGGCTGAGCACCGAGCCACCTCATCCAGCCCTGGTGATCCAACACCCTCCTGGCACAGGCACTCTGTCTGCCCAGTTCTGTCTCCCTATGACCTCCAGACTGAGATGCATGCCATCAATTTTACTTCCCTGTAGTTGCAGATAAAAAGATGTGAAGGCAATGGAGTGATGACAAGAGCCTTGTCCCACACGGAGCACAGCTGAGCATTCTGACTGCCCTGGTCGTCCATCTAGTGACCAGGCCACCACAACTCCTGAAGGTGATGTTAGATCTCTGTGTGGAAAGGACTCTAAGTAGATCCCAAACCTGTCTCTCTAAGTGGGCCCAGGAGAGAAGACGTTTCGCCCACCTGTGTTGCAGGAGGATGCGTATCTGTAGGATGCCCTTCAGTGCCTTCCTGGATGTTCCCAATGTGCTGGAGCTGAACTGTGCTCAGGAAGTGAACGTGTGCCACCTTTTGGGGGTGAAAGCCTGGCATCGTGCGCTCCTTTCCTGGGTCAGATGGCAAATCTCCAGAGCCTCGCTTTCCTCTCATTCTCTCACAGGTGGATAGTTCCTTGAGTAGCAGTGTACAGAGCGCATTCTTCACCTTTAGGAGGGGAGTGGCTTCCAGCAGACCTGGATAGGCTATGCCCCTTTCCTCCAAGGGGGCCTGCTCCAGGTGCTCAGGCAGGGAGGAGACAGGAGTTTCCCTGAAGACCCTGAGAAAGCCCTTCTGCACGGTCTATGTAGTGGGGCTCTGCTGCCTACAAATTTTGAAAACAAAATAAACAGTTATATTTCATACTTAAAAATTAATAAAATAATAACATTAAAATATTTCAATTACAATTATCAGTGGTGATATTAGTATAGACAGACAACTGACAATATTGATAAAGGGTCCAGGGATTGCCGTACCTTCTAGGTTACCTAGTGAATGCAGGAATGGCGCACTTCTTCCCGGAGCTGACGTTCCAGTGTAAGGAGACAGATAGCAAGCATATCATAACCAGGTGATTCAGAATTTTCCCCTCTGTCCTCTGCGCCAAATCCTCAGCGGGGTCCCCCCTCACTCGAGAGTGTCACCAAATAGTAGCCAGGACTATGAGAGCAGGAGCCAGGTGATAGTGAGCCATCTCTTGGTGCTTGACTGCATACCAGCTGCAAAGCTCCTTGTCTTATCTCTGCTTATGAAATTCTCCCAAAGAACCCAAGAATAAAACAGCATGCTTGTGTGCTATTCCCATCGCAGAGGTGCAAGCCTCAGAGCTCAGGCCTGTCGGGATCCTGCGCTCCATGTGAGCATCTGTCTCCTCTTCCTCTGGTTGAATTGCTGCTAGATCCATCCGGAATGGAAGACACACTAGGAAGATCCAGTGCTGCTGTTGCCCCCAGCCCTGAGAGCCAAGAAAATTCACCAGAGAAAGTGTCTGTGCTCAGAACACGCTTTAGGGATTCTTTGCGTAGGGGTCCTGCGGCAGGGGTGAAGGTGCTTACCCTGCAGGCTCTGCTCTCTGCCCAGTCTGTGCGCTCTTTGGCAAGTGCTGGGTGAGACGGGGGCACTGCCAGGGCTGTCTGTACCACTGGCAGTGGAGATGAAAGATGACAGGTTACAAGTTTCTCCCCAGTTTTTGGCTTTTACATCTAGACTAGTCTGTGCTATACCTCAGTGAGGGAAGAAGGTTTGTCTCTTGAGCTGTTTCTCACTGCTTACCACAGATCTTGGGACATGATGGGCAACAGACCAACCCACGGGTAGCACACTAATTACACAAGGTAATTGTGCCATGCCTTCATCTTTGGAGGACCCATTATGAATAATTATACTAAGACCTGACTTACGATGGTTTACTCTCAACCTTACAACTTTAGCATGATGTGATGGGATCTATACTTGGTAGAAACTGTAAAGTGAATTCTCAATTGTAATTGTTTCCCCTAGGCCAATAACTTGTGTGTGATCCAATCCTGAAGGCTTGGGCCAAGGACCAGGAACCTCAGATTCCTGTCAGTCATGGAACTGACTGTGGTATTGCACAGTGTCACAAAGCCAGGACACTCCGTAGGTTCAGTGCATGAAATACATTTGTAATCTATGATATTTTCAATTTACGAAGTATTTTGTGGGATGCAGCACTATCATAAATCAAGGGGCATTTGTATAGAAAAAGTACATGAATCAAGAGTAGCATTCTCGGGCCCAGAGAGATAGCTCAGATGCATAAACACCTACCTGGCAAGCGCAAGGACCCGAGTTCCATCCCCAAAGCCCTACAAGCCCGTCTAGGTCCAGATACCAGGGCACCCACCATGCGGCCCCAGAACCAGGTATGGTGGCACACACCTGTAATCCCAGCAGTCAGGAGGTGGAGCCAGGAGGATCTCTGCAAGTTTGAGACCAGCCTGGGGACTACAAAAGTAAGCACAAGGCCAGTCTGAAATGCATAGTAAGACCCTGTCTCAAGAAAAAAAAAAAAGCATTCCTGGGGCAGCAGACATAGCTCTATGGTCTAAGAGCCTACCTGGCAAGCTCAAGGGTCTGGGTTCAATCTCAGTACTATGCATGCCAGTGCCAAGCCAACCACTGAGGCCAGGGGTGGTGGTATATGCCCGTAATCCCAGCTCTGGAAAGGATGAGACAGAAGGATCACTATAAGTCCAAGCTGTGTAGCAAGACTCTGTACCAAATTAAAAAAATAAAACAAAACCGTAACATTCTCCTTTTGTAAAAAAAAGAATCCAGAAAAATCACTGTACATCTCAGCAATTAAACTTGCTAATTTGTAAATGACATGTGTAAGACAAGAACATGTAGCTTGTTCCTGAGAAGCTATAAACAGTCAATGGGCTGGGCCTGGTTCCATGGCTTCATGAGGAGGACAAGGTAGAGACTTGTTAGCATTCTGGATCCTGCTTCCTTCCTTCGTGACTACAAGGAATCTTCCTGTTGTTTTTAGAGCAGGATAGAAAAAGCCAGTCGAGGAAGGTGACTGACAGTCATGATGACACAGATCCCAGACCACTGACCATTGCTACCTGCTGTGGAGGGATGACTGAAAGAGACTGAAGATAAACCCCAAGGCCCTACACTCTGATAAGGAGTGTCATTTTTGCAGCCTTTTTCCAGTAATTTGAATTTGTCTGATTTTTTTCAATTCTATTCGTATTGCAGTCCTGGCTTGTGTAATTCATCCTTGGAAAGCTTTTGCCAATATGCAAGAACCCAGGGAGCTGGTGTCTGATGGTTTACACAACCAGGTCACATCTTTCCAGGAGGGTTTTAGCAGCAATAGATGCAGCTCTCCCTCTTGGATAAGCTGTAGGTCTGAACCCCGGGCCAAGAGACGCTTTCAGAATCACAGGGGTGGCCCTGCGGTTCATTGTCTTAGGCTTCTATGCAAGGGGATCAGCCAGCACTTGGCAACTTGCCCGTGAGTGTGAATTCAGCCACACTTGAAGGAAGGCTTTAAGGGTCACACGATCCTGAGTGAGCATCGTTGGGTTTCCTCCACTTCAGGATTTTGGGGGTTTTGTGACATTTTCTTTTTTTGTCTTTTTGAGACAGGGTCTCACTATGCAATTCAGGCTGGCCTTAAGCTCACTTTGTAGCTCAGGCTGGTCTCAAACTCACAACAATCCTCCTGCCTCAGCCTCCCAAGTGCTGGGATTACAGACATGCGCCACCACACCCGGCGGTTTTTGTGACATTTTTAACTGACAAAATTATAACTAATGAACTCATCTGCAATGAACTAATCAGGGTAAGGAGCATTTCTGTATCCCTATACCTTTATCACTTCCATGTGTTGCAAACTTTCAGACTCTTCTATTTATTCTGAAATGCACAGCAAATTGTTACAAAGGGCAGTCCCTGTAGTGTGCTGTAAGAACACCAGTCCCTCTAAGAACATTTTCATACCCACTAACTAAGCTCCGTCTACTTTCCTTCCCCACAAATTCAATCTTCATAATCTTTCAATGCATATAAAATTCACTGTCAAGTAGGAATATGTCTTCTGCACCTTAAATAACCTTGGGCATACTGAGAATAACAAGTGGAATAATAACATGTATTCAGTGTTTACAAGTTCTGAAGAGCCTTCAGATCCAGTATTTCACAATAATCCTGTGATCATAATATTAGCACCAGAATAATTGCCCAATTTCTAGATAAGGAACCCAAAGCTGAACATTTGCTAGACTTTCCCAAAGCCCCAGAGGAGCTAGGGTTCGAACCTAGGTCTCTTCCTCTAGAGCCACACATCTGTGCCATCCTCAGGGTGGATGTGGGAATCCATTCCTGTCTAGTGTCCTCTACCTTCCCATATGAAGTGAGCTCACTAGGTGGGTTCCAAGCACCTAGGAAATGTGATTCAATCAGAGGACTTTAGAACCCCTGAGGTTCTAACATTGTTTTTTTTTTTTTCTCTGCTTCATCTTATTGGCAAAGGGACAGATCCCTGGCCACTGAAAGCCAAGCATAAAGGTTGAACTTCAGTGGTGACTTCTTCCATTTGGCATTACCATCAGATACCAGGGCACACTGGCTTTTCATGCAGCAAATATTGATTTGCAGACTTCGAGGTGCTGGTGTCCTTCTGGAAACTGGAGATGTGAAGATGGAGCTGGGTCAGTCTGTGCCCTCGGGCCGGGGGAGAGAAGAATGCTTCAGAGCCAGGTTGGTGAGAAGATGCTGAGCTTCCACAGTGCTGCTTAGAGGGAGACTCTGGAGGCCGTGGGAAATCGAGGCTTCAGCAGGGCCTTGCAGAGAGTGTTAAGGTTGCCTGTGGGTTGAAAGGCAGGTGCCCCCCAAGATTGAGGAGCAGGTGTGTTCTATGCATCATGACCCCCTTTGTTTTTAGCTGCACGGGCCTCTCTGGCCTTCTCACCAGCCTTCTCTCTGTGGCAAAGAGAAAATGTTCAGCCTGCTGCCCCATGAAAAGCACACTGGCCAAAGTGCAAGGGGCTGTCGTGATTTTGTGCTGAGAATAAATGACTGGAAGAGGCCCCTGCCCTGAGGTCTTTTGTGCCTCTGAGGAGACACTTTTCCATTCCAACTCACCCACTCACCCACTGTGCAATCAAGGTACAGCCGGAAACTGCACAGCTGTAACACAGCAGGAGCCTGGCCAGCCATAAGGATGGAAACCACTGTTCACGTTCTCTGCACACGTTCTTGAGCTGCTCAGCATCCTTAGAAGATGCTGCCCACCTGCTCTGAGCCTGTGCTGCTGCATATCTGCAAATGTTCCTCAAATTCCAAACTAATATTGGGCAGTTTCTATTCTTGTTTCTGACAATATTGAAATATTCCTATGAATTATTTGTCCAAATCGGGCACAGTGTTGTACACCATAACCCCAGTGGCTGGGGAGGCTGAGGCAGGAGGAGCACAAGCTGAAGGGCAGCCTGGGCAATATACTAAGATTCCATCTCAAACAACAACTACAAAAATTATTCGCCTCCTGTCGACTTGGTAGCAGCATAACACATTATGCTGAAGGAACAGAGCTGGGGCAAGCATTCATGCTCCAGCCCACGGCAGAGCCAGGCCACCGGGAGTATGCGCCCCTGTCAACATTCACGTCTCCCGAGCTCAGGTTCTTCCGCAGCTACCCCTCCACGCGCACACGCGCAGAGCAGTCCCTTGGAGTTGGAAACCAGTGTTACCATTTTCTGCATGGTGTTTCACGAATCTGGTCCACCGGTGTTTCTGGCGGACTCTCCTTCACCCTGGCCCACAGAACCACCCACACAATGGCCCTG